>JAJAQF010000395.1:0-21043 GCA_020510985.1 Pholidichthys leucotaenia
CACGGTGGACCACGACTGAGCCATGGTTGCACCCGCACTGGAGCCTGGGAGGACCCTTGCTGCACCCACGATAATCTCCCTCGATCTGGGGCTCCACGCAAGATGTCACCCCGTGGGGTCAAAATGATCACGAGAACGGTGAGCAAAAATCCCAGAACCACATGGGGGGACCTAGTGAATGACCAGCAGAGAGCTGGGACCAAAGTAACAAAGGCTACATCAGAAACACACTCACACAAATCCTGCAGTGCCAGACGTGTCCCCCTGCTTAAGCCAGTACATGTCCAGGCCCGTCTGAAGTTTGCTAGAGAGCATTTGGATGATCCAGAAGAGGACTGGGAGAATGTCATATGGTCAGATGAAACCAAAATAGAACTTTTTGGTAAAAATACAACTTGTCGTGTTTGGAGGAGAAAGAACACCATACCTGCTGTGAAGCATGGGGGTGGAAGCATCATACTTTGGGGCTGTTTTTCTGCAAAGGGACCAGGACGACTGATCCGTGTAAAGGAAGGAATGAATGGGGCCATGTATCGTGAAATTTTGAGTGAAAACCTCCTTCCACCAGCAAGGGCATTGAAGATGAAATGTGGCTGGGTCTTTCAGCATGACAATGATCCCAAACACACTGCCCAGGCAACGAAGGAGTGGCTACATAAGAAGCATTTCAAGGTCCTGGAGTGGCCTAGCCAGTCTCCAGATCTCAACCCCATAGAAAATCTTTGGAGGGAGTTGAAAGTCTGTGTTGCCCAGCGACAGCCCCAAAACATCACTGCTCTAGAGGATATCTGCATGGAGGAATGGGCCAAAATACCAGCAACAGTGTGTGAAAACCTTGTGAAAACTTACAGAAAACGTCTGACCTCTGTCATTGCCAACAAAGGGTATATAACAAAGTATTGAGATGAACTTTTGTTATTGACCAAATACTTATTTTACCGAGGAATTTACCAATTAATTCATTAAAAATCCTTCAGTGTGATTTTCTTATTTTGTCTCTCATAGTTGAGGTATACCTATGATGAAAATTGGAGACCTCTCTCATTTTTTAAGTGGGAGAACTTGCACAATTGGTGGCTGACTAAATACTTTTTTCCCCACTGTATATATATATATATATATATATATATACACTACTGTTCAAAAGTTTGGGGTCACCCAGACAATTATTTTGTGTTTTCCATGAAAAGTCACACTTATTTACCACCATGAGTTGTAATGAATGAATAGAAAATATAGTCAAGACATTGACAAAGTTAGAAATAAGGATTTGTATTTGAAATAATAATTTTTTCCAGATACTCAACCTGCTCAAAGGAAGGTCAGTTTTATAGCTTCTCTAACCAGCTAAACTGTTTTCAGCTGTGCTAACATGATTGCACAAGGGTTTTCTAATCATCCATTAGCCTTCTGAAGCAATGAGCAAACACATTGTACCATTCGAACACTGGAGTGATAGTTGCTGGAAATGGGCCTCTATACACCTATGTAGATATTGCACCAAAAAACAGACATTTGCAGCTAGAATAGTCATTTACCACATTAGCAATGTATATTAGATATTAGAGTGTATTTCTGATTAGTTTAAAGTTACCTTCATTGAAAAAAACAGTGTTTTTCTTTCAAAAATAAGAAAATTTCTAAGTGACCCCAAACTTTTGAACGGTAGTGTGTGTGTGTGTGTGTGTGTGTGTGTGTGTGTGTGTGTGTGTGTGTGTGTGAGACAGAGAGAGAGAGAGAGAGAGAGAGAGAGAGAGAGAGAGAGAGAGAGAGAGAGAGAGAGAGAGAGAGAGAGAGAGAGTGAATGTGTGTAATATGGGATTATTTTATGTATTTTAAAGAGACGTGGTCCATTTTTGGTTATTTTGTTGTGAATGTGATAGGTTGTTTTATTACAGTATATTACTCTCCCTGTTCTTAGTGTGTGATTCGGATTACCAAATTTGGGTGGGTTTCCTATATGGTTGACTTTTTTGGGGGGGGTAGTGTGTGACATATGTGTGTCTGGGATTCCGTGCCCACCCACAGGATGACGTCAGGCGGGCACGGCCCACTCTGTATATAAGCCCCAGTTCTGTGTAATAAAGTTAGTTGTTTGCTGCATGAAGACTTGCCTCCTTTCTCTGTCATTTATCAGACATAACATGTAGTTCACAAGCAGTATTGCAGCATCCAAATCCACAAGCCACTGAGAGGAGAGAAGTGGGCTTAATTGTCTGAATCATTTCCCATTAAAACAGTTGCTAGTAGTGATGGACAAATGAAGCTTTCTCAAGCACTAAAGCCTGTATCCAAGGGTGTAACTTTGTTTCAAACATTGGGGGGGGTGGGGGTGAGATCTCTGTCCATCTAAGGATTAAAAAAATCTTTTTTTATTATAGGACTGTCAGGTCATCAGAACAGGCAGTTGTCTCCAATGTCCTCTTTTTCATTTTTAAAGGAAAATGATTTTTTTAAAGAGTGAGGGGAAAATGGAGCGAGAGATTGACAGACGGATTGGAGCAGCATCTGCAGTGATGCGGACGTTGTACCGGTCTTTTGTGGTGAAGAGGGAGCTTAGTTCTAAGGCAAAGCTGTCGATTTACCAGTCAATCTACGTTCCTACTCTCACCTATGGTCACGAGCTTTGGGTAATGACTGAAAGAACAAGATCGCGGATACAAGCGGCTGAATTGAGCTTTCTCCGTAGGATTGCTGGACTCACCCTCAGAGATAGGGTGAGGAGCTCAGTCATCCGGGAGAGGCTCAGAGTAGAACCGCTGCTCCTCCACATTGAAAGGAGTCAGTTGAGGTGGTATGGGCATCTGATTAGGATGCCTCCTGGACGCCTCCCACTTGAGGTGTTTCAGGCACGTCCCACTGGGAGGAGACCTCGGGGCAGACCCAGGACTCGCTGGAGAGACTATGTCTCCCAGCTGGTCTGGGAACGCCTTGGTATCCTCTCTGAAGAGCTGGAGCAGGTGGCTGGGGAGAGGGAAGTCTGGGCTTCTCTGCTTGAACTGCTGCCTCTGCGACCCGGATCTCCGGAAAAGCGGTAGAAGATGGATGGATGGATGGATGGATATTTTTAAGTAAAAAATTACAGTATACAGTATGTATCCTAGTGTGGAGGAAGAGCGCAAAATCATTAACTTTGCTTAAATGACAAGGCTAATTTACCCCTCTATTTAGACATTCCCATATTAGTAACAGTTGTAAAAATTATTTCCCTAATTTACGAAATCTGTATTCAGCCTTGCAATAGTCTATGCCACTATGAAGCACCAGGCCTACTTAATAACCATTATGTGTTAAGTATTTCAGCACTGGCAGAAATCAAGTTTTGACTATTGTTACCTGGTTATGAGTGCCTCCTGTTCCTCTCTGGTTACCTTTACCTCCTCTCCTTCTTGGTTCACCCTGCTGCTGCCACATTCTTGCTCCTGATATAAAAAGGCTCAGTTAATGTTCAAATGGTTTAAAAGAGGTACTTCATGGACAATTTTGGAGGGTGTAATTCATGCTAGATTTTTGCCCTTCTTCCCTCTTAATAGCATCTCCCCGGGGACCTACGCCAGGATCCTGTTTGTGGACTTCAGCTCTGCATTCAACACCATCCACCTCGCTCTGCTCCAGGACAAGCTGTCCCTGCTCGGCGTGCCTGACTCCCTCTGCAGGTGGATCACCGACTTCCTGATGGACCGGAGGCAGCATGTGCAGCTGGGGAAGTCTGTCTCGGACTCTGTTAGCATCAGCATCGGATCACCCCAGGGCTGTGTACTTTCCCCCCTACTCTTCTCCCTTTATACCAACTCCTGCACCTCCTCCCACCAGTCTGTTAAGCTGATCAAGTTTGCGGACAACACCACCCTCATCGGGCTCATCTCCAACAGCGACGAGTCCGTCTACAGGAAAGAGGTGGCCCAGCCGGTGTCCTGGTGCAGCCACAACAACCTGCAGCTGAACGCTCTGAAGACAGCGGAGATGATTGTGGACTTCAGGAAAGTCACAACCCCCCTGCCCCCCCCTCACCATCACAGGCTCTCCCATCACCATTGCAGATTCCTTCTGCTTCTTGGGCACCACCATCACCCGGGACCTCAAATGGGAGCCAACCATCAGCTGCCTCATCAAAAAGGCCCAGCAGAGGATGTTCTTTCTGCGGCAGCTGAGGAAGCTCAAGCTACCCACCAAGATGTTAGTGCAGTTCTACACGGCCATCATCGAGTCCATCCTCACCTCCTCCATAACCGTGTGGTACGCAGGAGCCACTGCCAGGGACAGACTAAGGCTGCAGCGCGTCGTGCGCACTGCTGAGAAGGTGATCGGCTGCAAGCTCCCATCTCTCCAGGACCTGTACATCTCCAGGACCCGGAGGCGTACAGGCCGGATCATAGCCGATCCCTCACACCCTGGTCACGTACTGTTTGCCCCCCTCCCCTCAGGTAGAAGACTTCGGTCCATTCAGGCTAAAACCTCCCGGCACATGAACAGCTTTTTCCCCTCTGCCATCAGACTGCTGAACATTAAGTGACTTATTGACTCTCGTGCACAATATACAGCAGCTCAACCAGACTCATGTCATTCATCACTGTTTTTCTGTTGCATTATCGACTGCACTGTGGTACCCCATATTATCTGCTACTTGCTAATTTATTTAAAACTGCCTTGACTAGTATTACTCATTATTATTATTATTATTATTATTATTATTATTATTATTATTATTATTATTATTATTACTTATTATTCTACACTTATTGCATGTTTTTAGTCTTTTAGTTTTTTAGTTTATCTCTTTATCTCATCATGTTTTTAATGTTGCAGCATGACACCGAGACAAATTCCTAGTTTGTGTACTACATGAACAATGGCAATAAATCTGATTCTGATTCTGATTCTGATTCTGATCTTAACAGTGCAATCAGTATTAACTGAGATTAATCTAGCTGCAGAATGAGGCTTAATCACCGTTATTCTTAACTTGTTTTGTTTTGTTATTAATCATTTGTGGTGATTAACACATTTATTCTGACAGGACTAATGTTTTTTTCATTGATTTATGATGTCACCACTTGCCACCATGTGGCTATTTCTTTCTTACCAAGCAGATGAACTAAGGATACTACTGGGATTTAATCATCTCGACTATGACAAAGTAACAGTTAACCTGCCTGCAGAGACATTATGAACAAAGCACACCACACCTAAGGTGTGCCATTTAATTCATGAAATAATAGCAAATCTGTGAGGAGATTTGTGACTAAATCATCCTGGTATTAAAAACTTACTTTGGATTCATTATCTAGACATTTAATTTTTTACAATGACATTCAGTTTCCAAATTTAGGATTCAGGTACCCCCCATCCCCCCCACTAAGAAAAAGGTAAATAACAAATTTACCTTTACCAAATTTACCAGAAAAAAAGCATACAAATTTAGAAGAAAATAGTATAAATTCACAAGAAGAAAGCAGGAACTTGATGATAGTCAAATAAATAAATAAAAAAAATCAGAAACTTCAAGGATTTTGCAAATACGTAAGGTAAAAGGCTTATTTTCCATGACAAAAAAAATGCAAATTTGAGAAAAATGCTATATTTTTGAGAAACTGTGAATTTAAGTGGAAAACAATATGGGGGAAATAAGCATTTTTATACAAAAAGTAGGCAAATTTACAAGAAAAAAATGTCTCTGATTTACAAGAAAACCTGTAAAACTATGACAAAAAAGTTGCACACACAAAAAAGTGACAATAGAAACATAACAGTGCTACATAAAACACTGATGAAGTTTATTAAGGGAGAAAAAAGATTGGACAGAATATTTGCAGCCCCAAAAGTTGGTAGTGAGGACAGCTCTAACTTTAAATGGGTTTATAATATGCTTTTAGTTGATATATAATATATACAGTATATACATACATACATACATACATTCAGTACTAAAGTAACCATACAGGAAAAGCAAAAGGCTGGAAGAGATGACAGATGCTGCAAGAAAAAAAAATGCTGGAAGAAGCATCACAACTTTTTATCAAATTATCGATTTTTTTTTATTAGCACTCCTTTTATTGCAAATGGACCCTTAAACACCAACAAACTCAAAAAGTATGGTGTTAAGGTGATGAATCTTGTTATACTATAGGAGTTAAATCACTACAGTGATGATAATAAGATAAGATACAGAGAGGGCTCAACTGAGCACCAGCCCCGCCGCGAGAGCCGAAGGAAGGTGCTCTCACCCGGCGGACACATCAGGGACGGCCCACACAAGTGCCGTCACCGTCAAGCTGCCGGACTTCTGGCAAGAAGACCCGAGCTCGTGGTTCCAGCAAGCTGAGGCTCAGTTTGCACTGGCGGGCATAATGGCAGATGACACAAAATTTTATCACATCGTCGCCAAACTTGACGCTGACACTTCGAGATGTGCGCGGAGCATAATCCAGCGGCCTCCTGCCCAGGACAAATATAGAGAACTGAAGGCGACCATCGTCGAGAATTTTGTCCCCTCAGCTGAGGAGAGAGCGGAGAGGATCCTGGCGATCTACGGCCACAGAGGATGCAGACCCAAGGCCCTCATGGAGGACATGCTGCAGCTCAAGGAAGAGGACAATGACAACTTCCTCTTCCAACATATCTTCCTCAGTACTCTGCCGCCACACATGAGAGGGACGCTTGTCAACATGCGGTGCAGCACCCAGCAAGACTTCCGCACGCTGGCCCGCGAGGCGCAGCGACTCGTCAACGCCTGCAGCGAACAGATGGCCACAGCAGCATCCGCAGATCTCAGCGCGGATGCCCAGTGCAATGGGGAACCACAGACAACCGAGCAGAGCCCGCCCACCATGGCGGCGACACGACCAAGACGCAACAGGCGGAGCGACATCTGTTATTACCACCACCGTTTTGCTGAGACGGCTTACAAATGCGTTCATCCCTGCAAGTTCAAAAGTTCGGGAAATGCCAAAGCCGAGAACCGTTAATGGCTGCGGTTCTCGGCGAAAAAAATAAGCTTCTCTATGTGACCGACGGACACACCGGCAGACAGTTCCTGATTGACACCGGAGCTCAACTGAGTTTTATCACCCCTTTCCACGCAGACCGGGCTATGGGTCCCTGGGGCAATGGGGCGATGGCAGCCAACTGCTCCATCATCGATACTTACGGTGAAAGGAGCCTGCCTCTTTGCATTCATGGCCGCAACTATAGATGGACATTTTTGTAGCGGCGGTGAGTTTTAACTTGTTGGGCGTTGATTTTTTGTGTGCACATGGGTTGTTAGTCGATCTAGCAAATAGACGCTTGGTTAATGCACTGTCATTTTCTTCTATCCCCTGCTCAGCTTAAGTTTCTCCACCACCCGTGCAGGCCAACGTCACAACAGCAGGAGGTAAGTTTGACCAACTCCTCACCCAATTTCCATCACTCACAGTTCCCAAATTCTCAGCAACAGTAGCTAAGCACGGGGTTGAACACTTCATTCCCACAACGGGCCCACCCGTATTTGCCAAAGATCGGCGCTTAGACGCGACCAAGCTCGCCATAGCACGGGACGAGTTTACCACCCTTGAAAAATTAGGCATTATCAGACGCTCGAAAAACCCCTGGGCATCGCCACTACACATGGTCCCGAAAACCGACGGTTCTTGGAGACCGTGCGGCGATTACCGCAGATTAAACAATGCGACAGTGCATGACCGCTACCCAATTCCTCACATCCAAGATTTTTCACTACATCTGGCGGTTGCGTGCATTTTTTCTAAAATAGACCTGGTCCGCGGCTATCACCAAGTCCCCGTCCGAGCGGAAGACATTCCTAAAACAGCTGTAATAACCCCCTTCGGTCTTTTTGAATTTTTGCGGATGCCGTTTGGCCTCAAAGGCGCTGCTCAAACCTTTCAGCGGATGATGGACGTGGTATTACGCGATCTCCCTTTCGTGTTCGTCAACCTCGACGATATGCTGGTAGCCAGCTCGTCGGAGGAAGAACACGAACAACACCTCACTACGGTTTTTCAGAGACTAGAAGAGCACGGGTTAATAATCAATCCAGCCAAATGCAAATTCGGCGTGTCACAAATTGATTTTTTTGGGACACAGAGTTTCACCGAAGAGGGCAGTCCCATTGCCAGACAAAGTTCGCGCAGTAAAAAATTTTCCACGACCACAAACAGTCAAATCGCTGCAAGAATTTTGGGGAATGGTTAATTTTTACAAACGTTTCCTCCTCCGCGCAGCTCAACTCATGCAGCCCCTGTATGCCGCGCTCAGAAAACAAAAGCCTTCCAACGCGGTCGAATGGACCCCGGAGCGTGAACGCGCCTTCGCGGAAGTAAAAAGTGCTCTAGCGAATGCCACATCGTTGGTCCACCCTGATCCCTCGGCCCGCATAGCGCTAACCACAGACGCTTCAGACCTGGCCATAGAGGCAGTTGTGGAACAACACGTTGGCGGAACCTGGCAACCTTTAGCATTTTTTAGCAAATCGTTAAACCAAACTGAGCGTAAATACAGCACTTTTGACAGGGAGCTGCTAGCGCTTCATTTATCCATCCGCCACTTCCAGTTCTGGTTAGAAGGGCGGCGTTTCACGGCTTTTGTAGCCCACAAACCGCTCACCTTTGCGATGGCTAAAATTTCAGAACCATGGTCAGGCAGGCAACAAAGACAGCTAGCTGCAATTTCAGAGTTCACCACAGACATTCGACATGTGGCAGGCAAACTTAACGTGGTAGCAGACTGCCTCTCTTGCGCTGTGACATCGCCAGAGAACGAGGAGACAGATTATACTACCTCAGCCGCAGAACTCTTCGCCAACGCGGACATGTACGCGGCCCCAATTCACGTAGGGATAGATTACGCAGCCATGGCAGAGGAGCAAAGCGGTGACGCGGACGTGCACGCGCTCCTGTCTGGACCAACAGGGTTAAGGCTGGAGGAAAGGGGTTTACGCGACGGTGTACCCCCCCTAATATGCGACATCTCAACCTGCCGACCTCACCCGGTAGTCCCAGCTGCATGGCGCCGCCGTATTTTCGACTCAATTCACTCCCTCGCGCACCCAGGTGTGCACGCCTCGGTTAAAATGGTCGCCGAAAAGTTTGTGTGGCCCGGCCTGTGCAAAAATGTAAAGGAATGGGCAAAAACTTGCATGTCTTGTCACCGCGCCAAAATACACAAACACACAAAAGCCCCTTTAGAGCCTTTTCGAATCCCAGCTAGAAGGTTCGACCACGTTCATGTCGACCTCGTGGGACCACTACCTTCCTCCCAAGGTTTCACACACCTGTTAACAATGATAGACCGTACTATGCGCTGGCCTGAGGCGGTCCCTCTGGCGTCAACCACAGCGGCGGAAGTCGCTCGCGTTTTTTTGACAAACTGGGTGGCATGTTTCGGCGTCCCATCGGACATCACGTCCGATAGGGGGCCTCAATTTGTCTCAGAGCTTTGGTCAGCTATGGCCAGCAGCTTGGGGGCGACAATTCACCGCACCACCGCTTATCACCCTCAGGCTAATGGGTTATGTGAGCGCTTTCACAGATCTTTAAAGGCCGCCCTCAGAGCCTCACTAACGGATACAAATTGGGTAAATAAACTTCCCTGGGTTTTATTGGGGTTGCGTGCTGCACCTAAAGAGGATCTAGACGCCTCCCCAGCAGAATTAGTTTTTGCACAACCTCTCAGACTCCCAGGTGAGTTTTTACCAGAGAACCCAGAGCCTGGGCATCTTCCAACCCTGAGGCCCTTAGGCAGCAACGGACCGGACACTCTCCCCGGACCGACACATCACTCTTTTCCACGGGTTTTTGTCCCCCAAGCTTTAAAAAACGCCGAGTTCGTTTTTGTTAGGCATGGAGCTTTAAAATCAACCCTCCGTCCACCATACGACGGACCATTCAGAGTGCTGGAACCTGGTGATAAGCATTTTGTGCTTGATTTAGGGGACAGAAAAGAAACAGTCAGCATTGACAGACTTAAACCTGCTTTCTTGTTGAGAGACGAACCGGCACGGGTGGCGAGGGCACCTCGGCGGGGTAGACCCCCCAAGAAAAAAGACTCAACCCCCCTGCAGGGAACAAATTACCACTCTCCTCCCCAAGCTGCAGATTCCTTACAGGAAGGTCCCGCCAGGACGCCCAAGCGGACCCACAGCAGATTTGGGAGAAGATTAAAACCCAGACGGCACAGGGACTGATGCAAATTAACCAAAAATTGTTAACTATTTTATCAGATTGTGCCGTGACAGTTTTAAGGCTGATTTGTGATATTACTACGCTGTTATGGTTACCACTGAATTCTCTACAGGAGCATGACTGCTCGAAAGTTTCTTCCTTGTCAAGAGGTTTAACAGTATAGTATGTCATAGAAATTATCTTAAACTGTGGACTTACTTTGATTGTCCTTTTCTTAGTCGTTTTGGGGGGGGGGGGGCTGTGGTTTATATTAATCATATATCCCATAACCTACATATGTATAAGCATATTAGAATGTTTGGTGATTACATATGTGCAATGACCTCACGCCTCAGAACAGGACAAGAGGTCTCAACCGCCAGCGAAGATCAAAGAGCATCAGAGGCGCAGCAGTGGAGACCAGATCGATCGCCCTGACTTCCCAGGGCCAGGTGGAGGAGACAGAGGACAATGGAGGAGATGGATCACCCTGACCACCCAGGGTCAGGTGGAGGAGTCGGAAGACAAAGGAGGGGGGATTAAGTTAATGTGGGATGTCAGCTTTGATATGCAATGTCTTTTGTTATGTGTAGGTATAAGTATGTAGGTCTGAATGCGGTCGACCTCTTATTCTGCTTCTGCACTGAGATGAGACTTGTTAGAGGAGCGAAGCTGATAATAAACTTTGGTTTATAAATCACATCGCCTCGTTATTCCAAGCTCTTCTACACTGCTCTTGTTTTTTCTTGCCTTCTGATTGTTGCTCTGAGTGTTGCTATCCCTGTGCTGTTGCAATCCTGGAATTTCCCCATTGTGGGACTAATAAAGGCTTGTCTTATCTTATCTTATTATCATCACTGTAGTGATTTAACTCCTATAGTATAACAAGATTCATCACCTTAACACCATACTTTTTGAGTTTGTTGGTGTTTAAGGGTCCATTTGCAATAAAAGGAGTGCTAATAAAAAAAAATCGATAATTTGATAAAAAGTTGTGATGCTTCTTCCAGCATTTTTTTTTCTTGCAGCATCTGTCATCTCTTCCAGCCTTTTGCTTTTCCTGTATGGTTACTTTAGTACTGAATGTATGTATGTATGTATGTATATACTGTATATATTATATATCAACTAAAAGCATATTATAAACCCATTTAAAGTTAGAGCTGTCCTCACTACCAACTTTTGGGGCTGCAAATATTCTGTCCAATCTTTTTTCTCCCTTAATAAACTTCATCAGTGTTTTATGTAGCACTGTTATGTTTCTATTGTCACTTTTTTGTGTGTGCAACTTTTTTGTCATAGTTTTACAGGTTTTCTTGTAAATCAGAGACATTTTTTTCTTGTAAATTTGCCTACTTTTTGTATAAAAATGCTTATTTCCCCCATATTGTTTTCCACTTAAATTCACAGTTTCTCAAAAATATAGCATTTTTCTCAAATTTGCATTTTTTTTGTCATGGAAAATAAGCCTTTTACCTTACGTATTTGCAAAATCCTTGAAGTTTCTGATTTTTTTTATTTATTTATTTGACTATCATCAAGTTCCTGCTTTCTTCTTGTGAATTTATACTATTTTCTTCTAAATTTGTATGCTTTTTTTCTGGTAAATTTGGTAAAGGTAAATTTGTTATTTACCTTTTTCTTAGTGGGGGGGATGGGGGGTACCTGAATCCTAAATTTGGAAACTGAATGTCATTGTAAAAAATTAAATGTCTAGATAATGAATCCAAAGTAAGTTTTTAATACCAGGATGATTTAGTCACAAATCTCCTCACAGATTTGCTATTATTTCATGAATTAAATGGCACACCTTAGGTGTGGTGTGCTTTGTTCATAATGTCTCTGCAGGCAGGTTAACTGTTACTTTGTCATAGTCGAGATGATTAAATCCCAGTAGTATCCTTAGTTCATCTGCTTGGTAAGAAAGAAATAGCCACATGGTGGCAAGTGGTGACATCATAAATCAATGAAAAAAACATTAGTCCTGTCAGAATAAATGTGTTAATCACCACAAATGATTAATAACAAAACAAAACAAGTTAAGAATAACGGTGATTAAGCCTCATTCTGCAGCTAGATTAATCTCAGTTAATACTGATTGCACTGTTAAGATCAGAATCAGAATCAGAATCAGAATCAGATTTATTGCCATTGTTCATGTAGTACACAAACTAGGAATTTGTCTCGGTGTCATGCTGCAACATTAAAAACATGATGAGATAAAGAGATAAACTAAAAAACTAAAAGACTAAAAACATGCAATAAGTGTAGAATAATAAGTAATAATAATAATAATAATAATAATAATAATAATAATAATAATAATGAGTAATACTAGTCAAGGCAGTTTTAAATAAATTAGCAAGTAGCAGATAATATGGGGTACCACAGTGCAGTCGATAATGCAACAGAAAAACAGTGATGAATGACATGAGTCTGGTTGAGCTGCTGTATATAGTGCACGAGAGTCAATAAGTCACTTAATGTTCAGCAGTCTGATGGCAGAGGGGAAAAAGCTGTTCATGTGCCGGGAGGTTTTAGCCTGAATGGACCGAAGTCTTCTACCTGAGGGGAGGGGGGCAAACAGTACGTGACCAGGGTGTGAGGGATCGGCTATGATCCGGCCTGTACGCCTCCGGGTCCTGGAGATGTACAGGTCCTGGAGAGATGGGAGCTTGCAGCCGATCACCTTCTCAGCAGTGCGCACGACGCGCTGCAGCCTTAGTCTGTCCCTGGCAGTGGCTCCTGCGTACCACACGGTTATGGAGGAGGTGAGGATGGACTCGATGATGGCCGTGTAGAACTGCACTAACATCTTGGTGGGTAGCTTGAGCTTCCTCAGCTGCCGCAGAAAGAACATCCTCTGCTGGGCCTTTTTGATGAGGCAGCTGATGGTTGGCTCCCATTTGAGGTCCCGGGTGATGGTGGTGCCCAAGAAGCAGAAGGAATCTGCAATGGTGATGGGAGAGCCTGTGATGGTGAGGGGGGGCAGGGGGGTTGTGACTTTCCTGAAGTCCACAATCATCTCCGCTGTCTTCAGAGCGTTCAGCTGCAGGTTGTTGTGGCTGCACCAGGACACCGGCTGGGCCACCTCTTTCCTGTAGACGGACTCGTCGCTGTTGGAGATGAGCCCGATGAGGGTGGTGTTGTCCGCAAACTTGATCAGCTTAACAGACTGGTGGGAGGAGGTGCAGGAGTTGGTATAAAGGGAGAGGAGTAGGGGGGAAAGTACACAGCCCTGGGGTGATCCGATGCTGATGCTAACAGAGTCCGAGACAGACTTCCCCAGCTGCACATGCTGCCTCCGGTCCATCAGGAAGTCGGTGATCCACCTGCAGAGGGAGTCAGGCACGCCGAGCAGGGACAGCTTGTCCTGGAGCAGAGCGAGGTGGATGGTGTTGAATGCAGAGCTGAAGTCCACAAACAGGATCCTGGCGTAGGTTCCCGGGGAGATGCTATTAAGAGGGAAGAAGGGCAAAAATCTAGCATGAATTACACCCTCCAAAATTGTCCATGAAGTACCTCTTTTAAACCATTTGAACATTAACTGAGCCTTTTTATATCAGGAGCAAGAATGTGGCAGCAGCAGGGTGAACCAAGAAGGAGAGGAGGTAAAGGTAACCAGAGAGGAACAGGAGGCACTCATAACCAGGTAACAATAGTCAAAACTTGATTTCTGCCAGTGCTGAAATACTTAACACATAATGGTTATTAAGTAGGCCTGGTGCTTCATAGTGGCATAGACTATTGCAAGGCTGAATACAGATTTCGTAAATTAGGGAAATAATTTTTACAACTGTTACTAATATGGGAATGTCTAAATAGAGGGGTAAATTAGCCTTGTCATTTAAGCAAAGTTAATGATTTTGCGCTCTTCCTCCACACTAGGATACATACTGTATACTGTAATTTTTTACTTAAAAATATCCATCCATCCATCCATCCATCTTCTACCGCTTTTCCGGAGATCCGGGTCGCAGAGGCAGCAGTTCAAGCAGAGAAGCCCAGACTTCCCTCTCCCCAGCCACCTGCTCCAGCTCTTCAGAGAGGATACCAAGGCGTTCCCAGACCAGCTGGGAGACATAGTCTCTCCAGCGAGTCCTGGGTCTGCCCCGAGGTCTCCTCCCAGTGGGACGTGCCTGAAACACCTCAAGTGGGAGGCGTCCAGGAGGCATCCTAATCAGATGCCCATACCACCTCAACTGACTCCTTTCAATGTGGAGGAGCAGCGGTTCTACTCTGAGCCTCTCCCGGATGACTGAGCTCCTCACCCTATCTCTGAGGGTGAGTCCAGCAATCCTACGGAGAAAGCTCAATTCAGCCGCTTGTATCCGCGATCTTGTTCTTTCAGTCATTACCCAAAGCTCGTGACCATAGGTGAGAGTAGGAACGTAGATTGACTGGTAAATCGACAGCTTTGCCTTAGAACTAAGCTCCCTCTTCACCACAAAAGACCGGTACAACGTCCGCATCACTGCAGATGCTGCTCCAATCCGTCTGTCAATCTCTCGCTCCATTTTCCCCTCACTCTTTAAAAAAATCATTTTCCTTTAAAAATGAAAAAGAGGACATTGGAGACAACTGCCTGTTCTGATGACCTGACAGTCCTATAATAAAAAAAGATTTTTTTAATCCTTAGATGGACAGAGATCTCACCCCCACCCCCCCCAATGTTTGAAACAAAGTTACACCCTTGGATACAGGCTTTAGTGCTTGAGAAAGCTTCATTTGTCCATCACTACTAGCAACTGTTTTAATGGGAAATGATTCAGACAATTAAGCCCACTTCTCTCCTCTCAGTGGCTTGTGGATTTGGATGCTGCAATACTGCTTGTGAACTACATGTTATGTCTGATAAATGACAGAGAAAGGAGGCAAGTCTTCATGCAGCAAACAACTAACTTTATTACACAGAACTGGGGCTTATATACAGAGTGGGCCGTGCCCGCCTGACGTCATCCTGTGGGTGGGCACGGAATCCCAGACACACATATGTCACACACTACCCCCCCCCAAAAAAGTCAACCATATAGGAAACCCACCCAAATTTGGTAATCCGAATCACACACTAAGAACAGGGAGAGTAATATACTGTAATAAAACAACCTATCACATTCACAACAAAATAACCAAAAATGGACCACGTCTCTTTAAAATACATAAAATAATCCCATATTACACACATTCACTCTCTCTCTCTCTCTCTCTCTCTCTCTCTCTCTCTCTCTCTCTCTCTCTCTCTCTCTCTCTCTCTCTCTCTGTCTCACACACACACACACACACACACACACACACACACACACACACACACACACTACCGTTCAAAAGTTTGGGGTCACTTAGAAATTTTCTTATTTTTGAAAGAAAAACACTGTTTTTTTCAATGAAGGTAACTTTAAACTAATCAGAAATACACTCTAATATCTAATATACATTGCTAATGTGGTAAATGACTATTCTAGCTGCAAATGTCTGTTTTTTGGTGCAATATCTACATAGGTGTATAGAGGCCCATTTCCAGCAACTATCACTCCAGTGTTCGAATGGTACAATGTGTTTGCTCATTGCTTCAGAAGGCTAATGGATGATTAGAAAACCCTTGTGCAATCATGTTAGCACAGCTGAAAACAGTTTAGCTGGTTAGAGAAGCTATAAAACTGACCTTCCTTTGAGCAGGTTGAGTATCTGGAAAAAATTATTATTTCAAATACAAATCCTTATTTCTAACTTTGTCAATGTCTTGACTATATTTTCTATTCATTCATTACAACTCATGGTGGTAAATAAGTGTGACTTTTCATGGAAAACACAAAATAATTGTCTGGGTGACCCCAAACTTTTGAACAGTAGTGTATATATATATACTGTATATATATATATATATATACAGTGGGGAAAAAAGTATTTAGTCAGCCACCAATTGTGCAAGTTCTCCCACTTAAAAAATGAGAGAGGTCTCCAATTTTCATCATAGGTATACCTCAACTATGAGAGACAAAATAAGAAAATCACACTGAAGGATTTTTAATGAATTAATTGGTAAATTCCTCGGTAAAATAAGTATTTGGTCAATAACAAAAGTTCATCTCAATACTTTGTTATATACCCTTTGTTGGCAATGACAGAGGTCAGACGTTTTCTGTAAGTTTTCACAAGGTTTTCACACACTGTTGCTGGTATTTTGGCCCATTCCTCCATGCAGATATCCTCTAGAGCAGTGATGTTTTGGGGCTGTCGCTGGGCAACACAGACTTTCAACTCCCTCCAAAGATTTTCTATGGGGTTGAGATCTGGAGACTGGCTAGGCCACTCCAGGACCTTGAAATGCTTCTTATGTAGCCACTCCTTCGTTGCCTGGGCAGTGTGTTTGGGATCATTGTCATGCTGAAAGACCCAGCCACATTTCATCTTCAATGCCCTTGCTGGTGGAAGGAGGTTTTCACTCAAAATTTCACGATACATGGCCCCATTCATTCCTTCCTTTACACGGATCAGTCGTCCTGGTCCCTTTGCAGAAAAACAGCCCCAAAGTATGATGCTTCCACCCCCATGCTTCACAGCAGGTATGGTGTTCTTTCTCCTCCAAACACGACAAGTTGTATTTTTACCAAAAAGTTCTATTTTGGTTTCATCTGACCATATGACATTCTCCCAGTCCTCTTCTGGATCATCCAAATGCTCTCTAGCAAACTTCAGACGGGCCTGGACATGTACTGGCTTAAGCAGGGGGACACGTCTGGCACTGCAGGATTTGTGTGAGTGTGTTTCTGATGTAGCCTTTGTTACTTTGGTCCCAGCTCTCTGCTGGTCATTCACTAGGTCCCCCCATGTGGTTCTGGGATTTTTGCTCACCGTTCTCGTGATCATTTTGACCCCACGGGGTGACATCTTGCGTGGAGCCCCAGATCGAGGGAGATTATCGTGGGTGCAGCAAGGGTCCTCCCAGGCTCCAGTGCGGGTGCAACCATGGCTCAGTCGGGGTCCACCGTGGGTTCAACTTTGTCCCAAGCCGAGACCATTGAGGGTGCAGCCGTGCTCCAGTCCCATGCTTGGACCACTGAGGGTGCAGCCGTGCTCCAGTCCCATGCCGGGACCACCTGGGGTGCCACAGGACAGTTTTGGGGACGCCAGGGCCTTCCTTTTCCTTTTGAAGGCCTTGTGGGTGTTCCTCCTCCCACTGCCGGGCACCGTCAGGGTCCTTTTCCTTTCACCACCAGCGACTGCAGGGGTTCCTCTTCCCCTGTCTTGCCACCCACCTTTCAGCCTTCCAGTGGGTAGGCCACGGCCTCATCAGCCCCTCCGGTCCTGGTGACCTAATCGTGTGGGCAGGCAACCCGAAGGATTAGGTTCCTGGGTCAAGTGGCACTTTTTCTCTGGCAGGCCGCCTGATGCCTGACGCCGTTCAGCAGGCCGCCTGCTGGACCTGGGAATTGGGTCGGCCGCCTGAACTTTCGGCCACCCGCTCGGCCTTGGACTCTGGCCAGCCACCCGAATCGAGAGACTCTTGGGAGTGGTGGGTTAGCCTGTCTTGGGGTTGGGTAGTGTTGTTGTGTGGTATTGTGGTGATTATCCTCTCTTGATTTATCCCCCCCCCCCAACCTGTTTTCCCCCACCTCCCACCCTGGGTTGTTGTTTGGGCCTTTTGAGTGTGTGTGTGTGTGTGGGGGGGGGGGTTGTTTTTTTTGATGGTACGGTGGATGTCTGTATCCACCCCTTTGGGGGGTGGATACAGACATCCACCGAAGTCAAAGAACATGAAGTCAAAGAAGTCAAAGAAGTCAAAGAACATGATTCTCACTGCATCCCCAGGCTTCTCCAGGTGGAACAGAGAACGGTGATGGAGGAAGATGACCACATCCTCCACCCTAATACCATGCTGGTAGGCGAACTGTAGTGGATCCATCGCTGGTCCCACCAGGGGGCGGAGGTGAGCAAGGAGCAGTCTCTCCAGGGTCTTCATCATGTGGGACATCAGGGCCACTGGTCTGTAGCTGTTCAGATCTTTGGGGTGGGAAGTCTTTGGTACAGGTACCACACAAGATGTTTTCCACAACTGTGGTACCCTCCCCAGCTTCAGGCTCAGGTTGAAGATGAGCTCCACAATCCCACATAGCTGATCTGCACAGGACTTGATGAGCTTTGCGCTGATGCCGTCCGGTCCCGATGCCTTCCTCGCCTTGATCTTTCTCAGCTCTGTCCTCACCTGGGTCTTAGTGAGGGTCATGTTGGGGGGCTGTGTGTTGGGAGTGGGGGGGGGGTGTATGTGGGGTGGGGTGTGGGCAGCAGTTGCAGTGGGCAGCTGGTTTTAAGGTTTCTCCAGACCCCACCGATGTTGCTCTGTTGCAGCTTGTCCTCCATCTTCTTCCTGAAGCCCTTGCCTTCTCTGATCTTCCCTCCTCAGCTCCCTCTGTACGGACTTTAGCATCTCCCTGTTCCCCGACCTGAAGATCCTCTTCTTCTCTCTCAGAAGTGTTTTTATCTCAGGGTTGATCCAGGGTTTGTTGTTCGAGCAACACCGTATTGTCTTGGTGGGTACGGTGTTGTCCACACAGAAGCTGATTTAGTCCGTGATGGTGTGAGTGAGGCCATCAATGTCCTCACCATGTGGATCGCAGAGCTGCTCCCAGGCAGTGGTTTCAAAGCAGTCCTTTAGAGCGTCCATTGCCTCCTCAGACCATAACTTCACTGTGCGCATGACCAGAGGTTGTCTGTGCACTAGGGGTTTGTACACCGGCAGGAGATGAACCAAGTTGTGATCCGATCTCCCGAGTGGGGGGAGTTGTGATGAGGCGTACGCCTCCTTTTTTTTTTTTTTTTTTTTTTTTTTTGTTACTTATTTGTACCCGTAGGTAGACTTGGTTTGCAGTCTGGTGACAAGCCACCGGCTGCTGGTCGCTGCGTGCGCGAGCGCCCTAAACCTACATGTTTTTGGTATGCGGGAGGAAACCGGAGAAATCCCGGAGTAAACCCGCGCAACACTGGGAGAACATGCAAACTCCACACAGCTCACTGTTGGTCGGGGGCTGGGATCGAACCCACGATCTCATGATCCCCGCGATCCCCCGGCCGAGGGTAAAACTGTGCTGCCACAGTGCTAAACCACTGCGCCACCGTGCAGCCCTCCTTGGTGTTTGCATAGAATAAATCCAGTGTTTTATTGTCTCTAGTGTGGCATGTGACATACTGGGTAAACGTGGGTAGAATGGAAGACAGTGAAATATGGTTAAAACCGCCTGAGATGAGGAGAAGAAGAAGAACTTCTATGTATGTTGTCAGTGTGGCTGAACGGCTTAGCATTAATGTATAAATCAGGCTTAAACAAGAAGTTTAATGTTTATATGTGCATTCCATGTAGGAAAAGTTCATATATATTCTTGGCATGTTTCTGTGAGCAATTATTGGCCTTCAGAGAATTCAGACTGAGGGTCAGTACATGCGTAAAGGATGATCTAAGCAACATTGATAATCTCTTTGACATGCCCTGCTTTACTTTGGGCCACAGGAATGCACAGGAACTCCTAGCTTGTGTAGATTAGGTTTATGGACACCCTGTCTCCAAAATGTCTGTGACGTTTCTTCATTTGCTCATCATCCAGGACAAGCTCTCATATGTCATGCCATATGTAAATACCCTGTAACTTTGATGAATGTGCATCTCCATGCATCGGGGGTGGGAGGGGGGTACCACAGAAATTAATTAGCAAAAAATAATTAGCAAAATTCTCAGAAAAAAATAGATAATACATAAAAATTATCAATAAATGATCAATAATGTAGATAAAAATATAGATGAAACCACTTGGTAATGAAATCACAACATTCAATAGGAGAAGTTAAATTTACATCAATAGATTTTCAGGCATTTAAGAAAATCATGTGCTGAGAAATATTTACAGATTATTGTAAAAAGAAATATCATGTTTATAAGAAACAAGGTAAACTGATAAGGAAGAAGAAAAAACATGCAAATGTATGAGAAAAGTTCCAAATGTCTGAGGAAAGTCCAATTTATGCTGAATTTAGGCTTTCTGTGGGACTCAGTTTAGAATCTACTACAAAGACAATACAGATTCTTACTCAATTAAGAGAACAATGCTTTAGGGAGCTCAAGGCAAAATAAGTTGATCTTCCCTGCATAAACTTGAAACAGTAGCATTTCTATAGTTTATAGTGGTATAACATTCTGATAGATATATTTAGGATGAGGGGTATAATGTTCTGATGGCTATATTTAAAATCAAACAATAGCATTTCTATAGTTTATATAATGGGTCTTCCAAAAAAAAAAAAATAAAGTCAAAGAAAAGGTAATTAATTTTCAAGCAGAAGGGGTTGCACATTCATGAGGGAAAAAAAAATAGGCTCTTTTCACACAGAAGTTTTTATTGTGATAAATATACAACACTAATAGTGTAGAAATAAACAAGACAACTATGATTTATCTATGTACAAACAAGACAATCATCGTTGCACTAGATAAATCATAGTTTCACAAAAATGATCTACAGTACATACTGCTTAACCTGCTTATGGAGTGAGAGGTTTTACAGCTTGCAGTTCTGTCAATGACTAATAAATAGTATACAAAATGTAGGAATATTTAACAAAAGGTATACACAAATACATATATAACATGATGCATAGAACATAGACTGACATTTTGTCCGTCTAAACTGTTCAGCATTTTGGTGATGTCACTATGACAGGTGAACCACTCAGGACTAAGCACTGACTGTTAATCCCCCCCCCCCCCCGTCCTGTCAGGCAGCAAGGTTAGCAGAACAGGGATTGGTCACCCTCAGTGTGCCAGGTCTTGGCAGATTTTCTTTGCCAAGAGGAGCTTATACAGTACTTATGTGCTGTATATTGTTGTAAACTCCTCCTGT
>JAJAQF010000396.1:0-20945 GCA_020510985.1 Pholidichthys leucotaenia
GAAAGGAGCACTCAAACCACCATTAATCTTAAGAATACTCTCAATGTCTCTATACAAAGCCTGGATCATGGCGATGAACCCTGAGCTGAAACCAAAGGCCTCTAATGTCTGCCAAAGGTATGGATGTTCAACTCGGTCAAACGCCTTTTCTTGGTCTATTGAAATAAGACCAAGTTCTTTGACCAATGAGCTGGAGAGGTCCAAAACATCACGAATTAAAAAAATGTTGTCTGTAACCAACCTACCAGGTACACAGTAGGTCTGGTCTACATGTATGACCTGCTCCATCGCCTTCCTCAGTCTGGTAGCCAACACTTTGGAGAGAATTTTGTAGTCAGTACAGAGGAGGGCCACCGGACGCCAGTTCTTAATGTCTTTCAAGTCGCCTTTTTTTGGAAGGAGGGTGAGGACTGCTCTCCTACAACTTAGGGGCAGGTGACCCTTCCGCAGACTGTCAGACAGTACTTCCAGCAAGTCCTCACAGATCTCAGACCAGAACGCCTTATAGAACTCCGCTGGTAGGCCATCTATCCCTGGGGCTTTTCCACACTGAAGAGACTGGACAGCCACTGCCAGTTCTTGCAGAGTGATCCCGCTCTCCAGCTCCGCATTCACGCTAGCCATCACCTTTGGCAAGTCCGTCAAAAAATGACTCAGTGCATGTGGATTCTCAACAAATTCTTTCTTAAAGAGATCCTTGTAGAAAGCAACTGCAAAGCGACGGATCTCCGCAGACTCATGGATCGGCCGCCCGTCCTCGGAGCTGAGAGAGTGGATCATCCTCCTCTGACCATTCTTCCTCTCCAGACCAAAGAAAAAATGAGATGGAGCGTCCATTAGTGCGATGTTCTGGAACCTACTGCGTACCACAGCGCCCCTGGCAGCCACTCCCAGTAGGTCAGTTAAAACAGACTTTTTGCCATTGAGGGCCTCAAAATGTCCTCTTTCTCCTGTGGAGCCTGCCAAAGACCGCAGCTCCACTACTTCTCTCTCCAGGTCCCTGACAGACCTGGCCAAGTCTCCAGAGACATTGCGAGTATACTGTAGGCACAGATTCTTTATTTGGCTCTTCCCTACATCCCACCACTGCTGCAAAGAACTAAAATTTGATTTTGTCAATTTAAAATTACTCCAAAAAAACATAAAAGCAGTTTTAAAACTGTTATCCGATAAAAGTGACGTGTTAAAATGCCAGTATGCACTACTGCACTTTATATTCTTGATAAAAACACAACACTGAACCAGGGAATGATCTGTGAAGCCAACAGGGACTATAAAAGCACTTTTAAAAATGCTAAAATGGTGCTTAAAACTGTAAACCCTATCCAGTCTAGCTAAGGACAAAATATTGTCCTTTCTATGGCTCCACGTGTACTGTCTAGCCTTGCCATGAAAATTCCTCCACACATCACACAGATCATGAGCTTCTATGAGACCTTTTAAAACTCTGTTGGATGCAGCATGTGGCTCTGGGTGATTCCTATCCATAAGAGGATTTCCTGTACAATTAAAATCACCTCCCACAAATAAAAAGTCATCATTACTGCAATTTTTGATCGTGTCATCTAAAATATTTAAAAAGGCCAATCTTTCTGTGCCTACGGTTGGAGCATACACATTTATAAAAACAACTTTCACATTCTCAAAAACAGCTCGAACTTTTAAAATGTGGCCTGCAATTATCTCATCAATGTCATAAGAAAGTGGAATAAAATCTCGAGAAAATAAAATACCCACTCCACCACTGCTGCTGCTTTTATGACTAAGAATAATTTCCCCTCAAAATTCCCTCCTCCAGTCAGCAGCATTGTCCTCAGAACTATGAGTCTCCTGAACAAACAGAACATTAATTTTCTTGCATTCTGCAAGAGAAAAAACACTCGCTCACTTGGACATTTCTCTTGCCCCATTGATGTTGAGTGTGCCAAAATTAAAACTACACATGTATATAAGAGGGCAAAGCCAATATAAAAACAGGAAAGAAAGAATGAGCGATAAAAGACTAATCATCCTGGGCAATTTGGTTCTTAACTTTTAGCACAAGCTTTTTTAGTCTGTAGATCTCCTGATCAGTGAAACTTTCCTGCTCAAGCTCTCCCCTATTTTTCATGTAGACCCGAGCAGAGTCAACAAAACGTTTTAGATCAGGGAAGAAGCTTTCAACTTTAACCATTCTGACCCCCTTAGTGTCCTGCAAAAACTTCTGTATTTTTGTGAAGGGGTAACCGCCTCCACTGGCCACATCATCACTGCTTTCACCATCACTCTCTATCTCAGACCCAGCATAAGAATCTGGCTGAGATAGAGAAACCTCAGAACTGTCTTTAACAACCCTTTTTACTTTGCTCCTCTGCTGTTTGGTTTCCAAATTCTTCCGCTTGATGGAGGTTTTACATAACTCCTCATCTAATTCGATGTCATCCTCATCCTCCAACACTGACTCAGCCACCCTGGTAGCTGTCTCTTCCTGTCTTTCGCTCACCCTGTGCTGTGCTTTTATATTCATCTTTCTGGTCCCACCATCTACCTGGGCCTCATTCGGCTCATCTGTCTGACCCTCAGCGTCATCCCTCTCGGTAATATCACCCTTGTCTGCAATGTTGGTCTGTGCAGCAGCCCCGCGATGTGCTTTAACTTTTGTTGCTGTTTCAGTTATGATTGACAGGCCGGCTGCGGATTGCGGCAAAGCCGCCCCGCCGCCAGACAGCCTCGCGGCCTCGGCCGAAGCGCCGCTGCCAGACGGCCCTGCGGCTCCGGCCGAAACGCCTGACGGCGCAGTAGCGCCGTCAGCCTCGGAGGGCGGCAAAGCCGCTCTGCCGCCAGACGGCCCCGAGGCCGCACTAGCGCCCCCCCCCCCCGAGTGATCACCCCCCACTCCCTGAGGGCATGATCAAATCAAGTGTCCCTCCATTCCGCAGCCGAAACACTTCATATTATCGGAGGTGACGTGGATGGTATAATCAAAGCCGTCAATCCGGTATTTAAACACGAGGTTGAGGCTTTCCTCGCTATTCTTTAAAATCATGAGCACCTGTCGCCTAAAAGACATGACATGCTTTAAACGCGGGGACTTACAACCGAGAGGGATGTGCTTAATCGGGGACAAAAGCTGCCCGTGTCTCGACAGCTCCTTCTCCAACAGCTCGTTCTTTAAAAATGGTGGGACATTTGAGATGGTAATTCTCTTCGCGGGATTTACCAGAGACAGAACAGGAACCAGTGTGTCTTTAATCACAACCCCGCTCTCCACTACCCGGTTAACTTTTTCCACACTATCGAGGAAAATCACCACGGCACTATTCATTCTCGAAGCTGATCTAACACTTTCATAACCGACCAGCTCCCCCACAGCCAGACTACACTCCTCCACTGAGCAGCTGACAGCCGGTGTCAGTTTGACAGCATGCCGGCGTGTCAGCGTCTCGAATCCGGAGCCTCGCTCCAAAACCATGCTGACCAGCAGAGCTGGCAGCAGAAACCCCCCTCCCAAAACGCCTACCCCACCCCAGCTACAGAAAAAAACAAAACTTAAGATTATTTAACAAAAAAAAACACCTTAAACACGAAAAGATAGAGAAAAAGTTGAAAATAATTCACTCACGCTGTCACACGCTCTCAGCTCGCACTCACGACCACACCCACTCAGAGAGAGAGAGAGAGAGAGAGAGAGAGATCTGATTTTGATTTTTAAAAGACCTTTAATAAACACATTTGTCCATCAGTCAATACAATTTCTATGTCATGCTATATTACACAGAAAATTAATCCCCCAAAAAACGCCCAAAAAAAAGCTGTCCATCATGAACTGAACAGAGGACATTCTCCAGGGACCAGAGGGTCCTGAAACCTTCCACATCCCCATTCCCCATAAAAAACTGAAAGTCCAGCCTGATTCTGGCTTTAAGTAGCCTCACAAATAAAATTTTGGCATCAACATCATTCTCAACATTCTCAAGTTTTCTTCTCCGGCTTACATAGATAGCCAACTTTGCCTGCCCTAAAACAAAGTTCAGTAGTTGACACTTCTGCTTAAAACGATGATTGTACATAAAACCACAAATGAAAACCTGCTTAGAGAAAACTTCCTTAAAAATATGAAAAAGTTCTGTGAGAAGTTCAAAGAGGCCACTCAGGCGCTGACATTCAATAAAACAATGAAAAACAGTCTCCCTAGAGGAACAAAAAACACACTGATCACTGACACTGCTGTTAATCACAGAAACAAAAGCATTGACTGCTATAATACCATGCAGGACCCTCCACTGTAAGTCTCCATGCCTCTTAAGGAGAGGGGCTTTATAAAGAGCCCTCCAGGCAGGCCGATGCCCTTTTCCTAGTTTAAAATAGGCTCTCCAAGGAGTGTCCACACAGGTGTTCAATCGGTCCTTGTTGAGTGCCATCACCACCAGTCTGTAGAGTGCCTTACCGCTGGCTCCTCCAAAGTCCACACCAGTGGGAGCACAGAATGCCAGTAAGGAGCAAGGAGCGACGTCAAAGTCCATATAGAGCGTGAGAGAGGGAAAGGGGTCCGTGCTTTCCGGCTGCAGCGTGCCATTGCTAAAGTCCAAGAGTAGGGAGTGCTCAAGTCCATGAAGCTCCTGTTTCCAGTGTGCAAGAAGACCATCGATGAAACGATTCGACCTGACACCAAGATGAGCTGCTAAAGCTGAGGCGTTGTTGAGGCCAGGACCAGCCAGTTCCACCACTTGCTTCAGAGTGAGAACGTTCCTGGAACACAGCCTATCAAGGAAGGTCCTTCCAACTCCCGGCAGGACACCAAGGCGACCACCAAAAACCAGCGGCTCCCTCAACAACCAGTAGAGGGAATCGCATGGCCCTCTGTTTTTTAAAAAGAGTCCACACTGAAAAGAGACTGCGGTAAAAACTGGGTAAAGACAGTGCATTAGAGTTCTTAAAATCCATTAAAAACACAGGGAGGTCTAGCCCAAGCCCAAGGACTCTCTGTAAAATAACACAGGCCAAAGGCCTCCATACCAGGTCCTGGGGGCCCGTCAGCAGTCTCTGTATGAAAGTCAGTCTAAAAGCAGCACCTCTACTAGCTAAATGAATCACTCCTTGCCCTCCCTCCTCTTTGGGAAGAAATAACAGGGCTTGAGGAACCCAGTGGAGTCCACCACCCCCAAAAAAGTCCACCAAAACAGACTGAATTTTGGACAACAAACCAGCAGGGGGGTCCATGCACATGAGGCGGTGCCACAGGGATGAGGAAACAAGATTATTTAAAATGAGCACTCTTCCTCTAAAAGATATTCTTGGCATTAGCCACTTCCACTTGTTTAGTCTCCCGTTAATTTTCTCTATGACCCCATCCCAATTTTTTTGCTCAAACTGCTGATTTCCAATAAAGACACCAAGATACTTAAAACCTCCTTTTTTCCAAATCAACCCACCAGGCAGCGTAAGCTGATTTTCTAGTTTCTCCCCCACCATCAGAGCCTCGCTTTTTCCCCAGTTTATTTTTGCAGAGGAAAATTGGCCAAAAAGATTGACACTCCTAACCAGAACATCAATGTCACTCTGCTTATTTAGCAGAATGACTACATCATCTGCATAGGCCGACAGCTTGAACGTGGTGTCACAGCCAGGAAAAGTAACTCCTGATAGATCCCTTCTCAGGCAGTGAAGCAAAGGCTCTATGGCGAGGGAGTACAGCATCCCTGAGAGAGGGCAGCCCTGCCGAACCCCCCTCTGGACTTTTAAAGGGGCAGACAGGCCCCCATTTATCTTCAGCACACTCTCAATGTCACTGTACAAGACCCGTATCCTGGCTATGAAGCCTGGGCTGAACCCAAAAGCTGTTAAAACTGTCCATAAATATTGGTGTTCAACCCGATCAAACGCCTTTTCCTGGTCAATTGAAATCAAACCAGTTTCTACCGCCAATGAACCAGAGACCTCCAAAATATCCCGAATTAAAGTGACGTTGTCACTAATCAGCCTGCCAGGCACACAGTAAGTCTGGTCTACATGAATGAGCTCACTCATCACCTTTCTCAGTCTTCGGGCCAGAGCTTTTGAGAGAATCTTATAGTCTGTGCAGAGCAGAGAGACTGGCCTCCAGTTCTTTAGGCTCTGGAGGTCCCCCTTTTTCGGCAACAGTGTGATGATGGCCCTCCTGCAGGTCGTGGGTAGGGTCCCCCTTTCCAAGCTATCTTGGAGAACCTCCAGCAGGTCTGGACCAAGCAGGGGCCAGAATTCCTTAAAAAAGTCCACAGAGAGACCATCTATGCCTGGTGATTTTCCATTCTGGAGGCTCATTAGTGCCGTATGCAGCTCAGACAGAGACAGTGGAGCATCCAAGCCGGCAACAAGGTCCTCTGAGAGCACTGGAAGACCATCAAGGAAAACCTGGCCCAGTGACGTGTCCTCCCTCCACTCTGCTCTAAACAATTCACTGTAAAAGCTAGCAGCTTGTTTCCTGATCTCTGCTGCTGTGGAGATTGTTCTCCCGTCATCGCCCAACAAGGAGTGAATGAGCTTTCTCTGTCCATTTTTCCCCTCCAGTCCAAAAAAGTACTGGGAGGGCGAGTCCATCAGAGCTACATCCATGTAGCGTGAGCGGACCAGAGCACCCTGTGCGGTGACCCCTAGCAAGCTAGCCAAGGCTGACCTTTTTGACTTAAGAGCCTCTAAGTGCTCCTGTTTTCCGGTAGAACTGAGTAACTCCTCTAGCTCTACCACCTCAGTCTCCAGAACTTTCAAGGATTGGGTCAAGCTACGAGTGACATTTTGAGTGTACTGTTGGCAGAATTGTTTTATCTGTGCCTTACCAAAATCCCACCACATTTGGAGAGAACTAAAAGAAGATTTTTGTTCCCTGTGTGACTTCCATACATCATGAAAAACTCCCTTAAAAAACACATCATTTAAAAGTGTATTATTAAAATGCCAAAAAGCACTCTTACACTTTACATTTTCAATGAAAACAGAACAAATCAGCAGGCAGTGATCAGTGAAACCAACAGGACAGATATAACTATTTTTAAAAACACTCATTTGGTGTTTAAAACCATAGAAACGGTCTAACCTAGCCATAGATAAGAGGTTATCTTTAGCATGGCTCCAGGTGTACTGCCTCTGGTCCCCATGATGTGATCTCCACACATCGGCCATTTCGTGTGCCTTCACTAGTTCCCTCAGCCTATTGGCAGAAGCAGGGTGAGGTTCCTGATGGTTCCTGTCCAGTCTGTGGTTTAATGTACAGTTAAAATCACCCCCCAGAAATAAAAAACTATTTGGATTACAGGATCTAACCGTATCTGATAGCATATTAAAGACCCTGATCCTTTCTGCTCTCTGGGTTGGCACATACACGTTTATAAGAACCAAGTTTACGTTTTCAAACTGTACCTTTAGCAAGAGTACATGTCCTTTCACCACCTCTTCTACCTCATAAGAGACAGGCACACAACCCCTAGAGAAAAGTACAGCCACCCCTCCACTATTATTGGATTTGTGGCTAAAAAAAATGCAGCCATCCCACTCTTTTCTCCACTGGCACTCAATGTCTACAGTGCTGTGAGTCTCCTGGACCATCAGCACGTCAAGTGCCTTTAAATTAAAAAGCTTGTATAAAGAGGCCCTTTTTACATCATCCCTGGCCCCGTTTATATTAAGAGTGCCAATTCTAAGGTGGGGCATTAAAAAGGATAAAAATAAGGTACAGTAAAAAAACACACACATAGCATAAAAGGGAAGAAACAAACTAAGAGTCAACATGACTGTTAGTAATTTGTGATTTCAGTTTGACAACCAGTTTCTTTAAACGAAAAATTTCCTGATCAGTAAAAGTCTCATTCCCATCATTCAGTTTCATCAGCTTGCGAGCTGATGCCACAAATAACTCCAGATCTGGAAAGTAATTTTCCACTTTCACAGCTCTGCTCCCCTTGGTCACCTGGAGAAATTGCCTAATTTTGGTAAAACAATAGGAGCTTTGCTCCTCCTGCGTCTGCATCATTTCAGACTCAGCTCCACTTTCGTCAGAGACGCTCTCATCTAGTAAATCTAACTTCCCAACCCTACTAGATTTAGCAGAGCTCTGCAAGTTTTCAGCACTTTTTCTTTTTTGTGCAGCTTTAAAAGGATCCTCTTCAACAAAACTACATTCCTGCATTTCTTCGTGAACTGCAACGTTCGTCATGCAGTGTTTGCTCTGTGTGTCCGCTACAGCCTCAAACCGCTCCTCCCCCGCCTGCAAAGTCTGCTCACCCACGTTCCTTCGTTTAACTGCACTCTTACTTACACCCTCCGCCTCTTTACTCCGGGTGACAGGCTCGTCACAATGATCACAGCTGCCGCCAGACAGAAATTTCCCACCATCACTGTTTGGGGGGGCAACTACCGCGCCCGCTGCGGCTACCTCAGCAGAGGCGGCCGCGGCCGCCCCAGCACAAGCGGACGCGGACGCGGACACCCCCGCAGAAGCAGAAGCGGTCGCGGCCGCGACCGCCCCAGCAGAAGCGGGCGCCGCAGCGGCATCCGCCGCACCACATGTAGCGCTACCCTCCGGACCACCAGAAACAGCGGCGTCACCTTTCTTACCGCCAGTGCTCTTTGTGTTCGCCTTTTCAGGACATGACCTAATAAGATGGCCTTCTGCGCCACACGCAAAACACTTCATGGTTTCAGATGTTGCAAACACCAAGTAGCTAAAGCCGTCAATCCTGAAATTAAAAGACGCGTTCAGTTCAGCAGAGCTGTCTTTCAACACCATGAAACACTGCCTCCTGTGACATACAACATGCTTCAGCAGGGGTGATTTACTACCCAGAGAGACCATTCTGATAGGGGACACAACCTGGCCAAAACGGGACAACTCTCTAATCAGCTGATCATTTTTAACGAAAGGAGGAGCGTTTGAGATGGTGATCCTCCTAGACGGGTTCGCCAGCGGTAAAACGGGAGTAAAAGTGTCACCTATGACCACTCCCTGTGCCACCACCTGATCAGCTTTTTCAGTCGAATCCAGAAAGATCACAATTGCGCTGTTCATCCTCGATGCTGATTTTATGCTGCCATGCCCAACCACCTGTCCTACAGCGAGGCTGGCCTCCTCCACAGAACAGGGAACTGTCGGGAGGATTCTCACGCCATGACGCCAGGTTAAGCGCTCAAACTCCACACCACCATCAATCACCGGCATGATGCCGGCCGGGAAAAACCGGCAGCAGAAGCTACCGTTCCCCGACACACTCACTCCAACACTCACACCCCAACACACCCACACTCAACCCACTATATTAAACACACACACCTCAAACACACAAGATAGAGAAAAAGTTAGAAAATACAAAGTTTAACGTACTCACTCGACACCACTCCACACCCCTGCTCCCACAAACGCCCACGCATGCGCACGAGAGAGAGAGAGAGAGAGAGAGAGAGAGAGATTGGAGGATGGATGAAGGAAAGATGGTGAACAAGGAAGTCCAGAGGATTAGCAAGGAAGGAGTGAGGGCAGCTTTTAAGAGGATGAAGAATGGAAAGGCAATTGGTCCAGATGACATACCTGTGGAGGTATGGAGATGTTTAGGAGAGATGGCAGTGGACTTTTTAACCAGATTGTTTAACACAATTTTGGAGAGTGAGAGGATCCCTGAGGAGTGGAGAAGAAGTGTTTTGGTACCAATTTTCAAGAATAACGGTGATGCTCAGAGTTGTAGTCACTACAGAGGCATAAAGTTGATCAGCCACACTTTGAAGATATGGGAAAGAGTTGCTGAAGCCAGGTTAAGAGGAGCGGTGACAATCAGTGAGTAGCCGTATGGTTTCATGCAAAGAAAGGGTACTACAGATGCAGTGTTTGCTTTAAGAGTGTTGATGGAGAAATATAGAAAAGGTCAGAAGGCGTTGCACTGTGTCTGTGGATTTAGAGAAAGCATATGATAGGGTGCTAAGAGAGGAAGTGTGGTACTGTATGAGAAAGCTAGGAGTGGCAGAGAAGTATGTGAGGGTGGTGCAGGATATGTATGAGGACAGCGAGATGATGGTGAGGTGTGCTGTAGGAGTGACGGATGGGTTCAAGGTGGGGGTAGGGTTACATCAGGGATCAGCTCAAAGCCCCTTCTTGTTTGCCATGGTGGTGGATAAGCTGACAGATGAGGTCAGGCAGGAGACTCCACGGACATTGATGTTTGCAGACAACATTGTGATCTGTAGTGAGAGTAGGGAGCAAGAGGAAGTGAACCTGGAGAGGTGAAGATATGCTCTGGAGAGAAGAGGAATGAAAGTCATTAGAAGCAACACAGAATACATGAGTGTTAATGTGAGGGAGGCCAGTGTAATGGTGTAAATGGAAGAAGCAGAGATAGTGAAAGAAAATGAGTTTTAGTACTTGGGCTCAACCATCCAAAGCAATGGAAAATGCACAAGAGAGGTGAAGAAGAGAATGCAGGCAGGGTGGAATGGGTGGAGATGAGTGTCAGGGGTGATTTGTGACAGAGGAGTAGCAGCAAGAGTGAAAGGAAAGACCCGAAAGTGTAAGGGTTCCTGTCTGCTCTGTCTCCCTCTCTCCCCCCTAATTTAGCTGCTCTCCCCACAGCTGCAAGCACCACGGGAGAAGATAAATTGGACACTCTCCCTTCAGTCTGTCTGGTCACGTCGACTCAGCCACCTGCATATCCTTGCCTTGATCATCTGTGAATTATTCTGCCTTGTTTTGCCGTACTTTTACTTGTACTTACTCTCAACCCTGACCCTGCCTGACGTTCTGGAGTTTGCCTGCCTTGTGTTTGCTTGCTGTGCTCTGACTCTACAGATTGGATTTTGGATTTTTCCCAGACTGTGCACAGTTCCTTCCCCCAACCCATGTAAGCCATCTCAACTTTGTGTTCTCTCTGTCTCTTCATCATCTTCCCCTCCTTTCCACACAGATCTGGCCAGCCTGTCCACAGACACTCCCCCAACGTTCCCTCTGCCTCCTCGCTGGTGCCCCCTCCATCTATCACCAACGTCCAGCTCTGGAAGGATCTTCTACTCAGGTGCCCACCACCACTCAGAGGAGCCTGTAAGCATTTACACAGTAAAAGTATTAATTGCGGGCAGTGCGGTGGCGGAGTGGTTAGCACTGCGGCAGCACAGCAACTCACCCTTGGCCGGGGGATCCTGGGTTTAATCCCAGCCCCCAACCAACAGTGATCTGTGTGGAGTTTGCATGTTCTCCCAGTGTCTGTGTGGGTTTACTCCGGGATTTCTTCGGTTTCCTCCCACATGCCAAAAACATGCAAGTTAGGTTAATTGGCATCAAAAACTGGGGATTCTAAATTGTCCTTATGTATGACTGTGAGAGTGAATGGTCGTCTGTCTCTCTGTGTTGGCCCTGCGATGGACTGGCGATCTGTCCAGGGTGTGCTCTGCCTCTCTCCCAAAGATGCTGGGATAGGCTCCAGTGCCCCCGCGACTCGAAAAGGATTAAGCGGAAGAAGATGGATGGATGGAAGTATTAATTGAGCCTGTCGCCCACTCTAACCCTTGTTTCTGTTTCCCCCTGCAGGGTTGCCAGAGCCATCCCACGCAATCCACATTCACATATTGTTGTAATAAAGATTATTGTTTCACTTTGTTTTGGTTTCCCTCTGAGTTGTTTTGGGGTCTGAGTATCTGTACCTCGATAGTATGTGACCAGCAGTTTAGACCCAGCAACTAAGATGGAAGCTGAAAACTCCCATCTCGGGGCCCTCAAGCAACGTGCCAATCAGGTTGATTATCAAAACCAGGTGATGTTGACTTCCGGTCCGGACGCCATGGCAACTGCAGCTTAACGCTGAAGCTCCCAGACCCAATCCAAGAAAATACCTTGAAAATCAAACTTAAAGGATTTTTGGAGGAGTGAAAATCAAAATACAAAATCATCATGTCTAAAGGAAAACAGAAGAAACTGAAATTTTCCAGGCCAGGACACGTATCAGCCGGAGAATCTGAACTGGAAGATTTCCGTTCAGAAGACGAGGAGCTGAATGTAGCTAACAAGAAGGTTAGCTTGAAAACGCTATTTGAAGAACTACGACGATTTCGCAGAGAGGTTTGGGCCGAATTTCGTGAATTCAGAGACGAATTAAAAAGGACAAACAGCAGAGTGGACCAGGCCGAGAACCGAATCTTGGAAGCAGAGGAACGAATAAAAGTGCTCGAAGATTCTGTGCTGGACCTACGCAAAAGACAAGCATCTATAGAGGCTAAGCTAACCGACCAAGAAGGAAGACAGAGAAGAGACAACATAAGAATTCATGGTCTGATAGAAGGAGCCGAAGATGGTTTTAACTCAATGGCAGAATGTGTGGAATCTTTACCAAGAGAGAAATTGGATATTCCACAAACAACCGACTTGAAGATAGAAAAGGCACATTGTTCATTAGCCGCTAAGCCAGCGGCGGAAGCGCCCCCACGTTCGGTGTTGGTAAGATTTTCCAATTTCAAAATAAAACAAGAGGTTGTAAGACTGGCTTGGCAGAAAAAAGGATTTATGCACCAAGAGAGAAAAGTCTTCGTGGAACACGATTACGCCCCGGAGGTCCTTAAAAAGCGCAGGGAATACAATGACGCCAAAAAGGTACTACGTGAGAAGAAACTGCGCTTTCAGACGCCATTTCCTGCGAAGTTAAGGGTCTTCTACGGTGAAGAAACATGTCTCTATAATTCGGCGGAAGAAGCAACAGCTGACATGGCGAGAAGAGGGCTCCGGTAACGGTATTTAAACCCGCAGCAGACCCGAGTGATAAGATCAAGGCTCAAACGTGGACCACACAGAGACCTTCAAAATCCACGGGCCAGCAGCGGGAAACCCAGCACCAGAGAGTCACGGATAAACTGGCCGTCTTCAGGTTGGAATAGCGACCATTTTTTTTGAGTCAATCTGCACATCCAACCCCCCTCATACAAGGTAACAAACATTAAAGGAGATGCATATTCAGCATGTGGTAAAACATTTCATGGAACAGTCATAATATTTGAAACAAATAAGTCTTTTTAATTAAAAAAAAAACTTGTTAAAATAGAAATGTGACAATAATCCACATGTTCTCCCCACACTAACAAATACTGTTTTTGCGTGAATGTTTGCTGTGATGGGGGTGGGAGGGTGCACACAATTTCACAGGGTATAGGCATAAAGGGGAAAAAAATCATTACAAGTTCGGATTGGGTTCTGAAATTCACGTTAAAAACATGGGTCAACTTACAGGGGTAAAAGAGGGCCCTCAACAAGTAACAGAGTTTGAGGAATTTCCCTCAGAGCCTACACTCCATCAAGGCTCTTCCAGGGTCTTTAAAAAGACCTCAGCTAAGGAAGTTCTTTTGACAGTTTTTTGTTTTAAAGTTTTATACACTATGTTCTTAATGTTTTTCTTGTTGTTAATGTTCTTTCAGTTTCTGAGTAGCACAAAAGAGGGTCACCACACGGTTATACTAAATAAAACAACACAATGGAGAAACAGGGTGTAACCAAAATAATTTCATATAATGTAAAAGGAATCCTGAATCCAGTTAAAAGATCCAAGATTCTAGGCAAAATGAAAAAAGACAAAGCAGGAATAATATTTTTACAAGAAACCCACCTAACAGACATGGAGCACACTAAACTCAGTAGACAAGGGTTTAAAATGATCTCTTCATCTTCATATAAGTCAGGGAGGAGGAGGGGAGTAGCCACATTGATATCTACCAAAATTACATTTGAAAAAAAATCAGAACACAAAGATAAAGAAGGGAGATACAGTTTGGTAACTGGGCGGCTAGAGGGAGAAGATATCACCCTGCTGAATGTATATGCACCACCAGGGGCTAAATGGAAATTTTATAAAAATGTATTTGACCTAATGATAACTAAAGCTCAAGGTTTAGTGATATGTGGTGGGGACTTCAATCTAAGACTGAATCCATACTGGGATGCATCAGGTAATTCTCCACATCAAAATAATACCCGAAGCAGGAAGACTCGGATGCTACTAAAAGAAATGGGAATCTGTGATGTGTGGCGGGAACTCAACCCCAGTGTAAAAGATTATACATTTTACTCAACGCCACATTCATCTTACTCAAGGATTGACTATTTTTTTATGTTTAATAGAGACATTGGAAGAGTAGAAACATGTAAAATAGGACTGATGGATCTCTCTGACCACAGTCCGATCTATATGGACAAATATCCAAAAATACACAAATAATACATTTTCTTGGAGGTTGAATTCAAATGTCCTGAAAGGACCACTGAAAGATGAATTGGAATCAGATATTCTCAGATATTTGGAAGAAAACGATAATGGAGAAGTATCCCCTTTAATACTGTGGGATGCATGCAAAGCTGTGATAAGGGGAAAGATTATTGCAAAACTGGCAACCCAAAAGAAACTAAGACAAGAAAAACTATCCACATTGGAGTCAGAACTTAAGAACCTAGAAAAAGAACACAAAGGCAACACTCATTCTATTGACTCGCTCAAGATTAAGGAAATTAAAAACCAAATAAATGAGATCTACACAATAGAAATCCAGAAGAAACTTACATTTTTGAAACAAAAATACTATGAAGCAGGCAGTAAATCGGCAAAATTGCTAGCCTATAAATTGAGGAAACAACAAACAGAAAGAGCAATCTACAAAATCAGAGACCCAGTATCAAAGGAAATAAAATTCAGAATTCAGGATATTCTTAAAAGCTTCGAGAATTACTATAAGAACTTATACTCCCACAAAAAACATAAAAATGCATCCGAGGCATTCCTAAACACATTAAACCTTCCCCAACTTACGGAGTCACAAAATAAAACACTACTGTCAGAAATACAACCTAAAGAATTGGAAAAAGCAATTATGAAACTTAAAGCTAACAAATCCCCAGGAGTAGATGGCTATACAGCAGAGTGGTACAAAACCTTTAAACAGCAACTATCTCCTCTCCTCCTGAAAACATTTAACTATGTCCTCCACACAGGGGAAATCCCCCCCTCCTGGAGAGAAGGGGTCATTGCAGTTATACCTAAACCTGAAAAGGATAAACTACAATGCTCCAACTACAGACCAATCAGTGTATTAAATCAGGACTATAAGCTTTTTACCATTATCCTTGCCAAAAGGTTAGAAAATATACTGACAGACTTAATTCACCTAGACCAAACAGGTTTTATAAGACAAAGACAGACACAAGACAACATTAGACGCACTTTACACATAATTCATCATATAAAAAAATATAACTTAAATACAGTCATATTGGGACTAGATGCTGAAAAAGCATTTGATTCGGTTGACTGGTCTTTCCTATATAGAATCTTATCCAGTTTCAATTTTCATAACAACTTCATTAGAACTATGCAGGCATTATATAAAAAACCAACAGCTAAAATAAGGATTAACGGTAATTTATCATCATCTTTTGAGCTGGAAAGAGGATGTTGTCAGGGCTGCCCCCTGTCTCCACTGCTCTTTGCAATCTTCATAGAACCTCTGAGCCAATGGATAAGACAAAATCAAAAAATTCAAGGTATTACACTTGGTCAGAAGGAACATAAAATAGCACTCTTTGCTGATGACATTTTAATATACCTAGGGCAGCTGGACACTTCTTTACCAGAACTAACCTCAGTTTTTTCAGAGTATGGATATTTATCGGGGTACAAATTATACATGCATAAAACCCAAGTTTTAACATTCAACTATGACCCAAATCATTATTCACTAAGTGAACTCAAAACTAACTGGGAGATGGAATCTATGAAATATCTGGGGGTCAATATCCCGAAACAACTCAACAAAATTATATCACTAAACTATGATCCACTGGTGACAAAAATAAAATCTGACCTAGCAAGATGGAATATGATACCATTCTTGGGTACTGCACAAAGAGTTGAAGCAGTCAAAATGAATATACTTCCACGTCTTCTATACCTTTTCCAAACAATACCGGTAGAACCTCCCAAAAAAACATGGCAGGAGCTGGACAGAAGGATCTCAAGATTCATATGGCAGGGCAAGAGACCAAGAATCAGATATAGAACCTTACAGCTAAACAAAGACAAAGGTGGGCTAGCGCTGCCAAATATCAGGGACTACTTTAAAGCCGCACAAATTAAAACTTTAGTAGAGATATGTAACCCAGTCTACACTACACAATGGAAGGAGATTGAACGCCAAATAACAAGTGACATCCCCCTACAGGCGATAATTGGGAACAATGCCTTACCTCAACTTTTGAATAACACTAACCCGTGGATAGAGACCCCGCTAAAAATTTGGTTTAAGATAGTCAGAGAGAATTAAACTAAAGAACCCTATCGACTTCTGCAATGGATTGCCTATGATCAAGACTTTACTCCTAATAAAACAGACACCAGATTTAAAAAGTGGAAAGAGAAAGGGCTGATAAAATATTACGATTTTTTTAAAGGGCAAATTTTAAGAAGTTTTTAAGATTTGAAAAAACAAGGTCTAATAAATCAAGACCTTTACAGGTTCTTCCAGCTTAGACACCACATAAACAATATACTTAAAAAGGAGGATTTGGAAAAGGCCCAGTCAGGTGTTCTGAAGGTCTTCTTAATGGCATATAAAGAGATCCCAGGGATCAGATACAGTTCTAAAATATACCAAGGTCTTCAAGACTTAAAGGGAGACAACACATCATATTTAAAAGAGAGATGGGAAAAAGAGGGGAATTTCACTTTACAACTGGAAATATGGGAAAAGCTAAATAAACAGCAATGGAAAAGTACCTCATCCCTGCAGTGGAGAGAATTTGGATGGAAAAATTTGGTAAGATTTTTCAGAACACCTGCACAAAACAAATTTACCCATAAGGGGTTGAACTGTTGGTGCTTGTGTGGTGAAGAGACTGCAAATCATTTTCATGTGTTTTGGTCATGCCCAGTTATCCACCAATATTGGACCAATGTACAGACAATATTGGGGAAAATATTTAAAATAACAGTTCCCTTTTCTTTTGTAACTTTGTATTTGGGTTTACTACCAGACTCACTGGAAAGATGAGGAGAAAAATACTTATTTAATGTTTTAATATTGGCAAGTAAAAAAGCCCTAACTAAAAAATGGATGTTGAAGGACTGTCCTACATCTGAAGATTGGATTAACGTGATCCAAGACATTTACTCGATGGAAAAGTTGACATTCGCACTGAGACAGGACATGGATGGGTTCATGAACTTTTGGCAACCCTGGAAGCATATGTGTCTTCCATTAAGATAAGATAAGATGTGTCTTTATTAGTCCCACAACGGGGAAATTCCAGGATTGCAACAGTACAGGGATAGCAACACTCAGAGCAACAATCAGAAGGCAAGAAAAAAAACAAGCAAGCAAGAGCAGCTAATATACATATGTACATATTACTATAAAATATATATATACACACACACAGACACACAGTTCAGAGCATTGTAGCTAGATGGAATAAATATGTGAATATATAAACACCCACAGTACGGAGCAATGTAGCTAGATGGAATAATATGTAGATATATAAACACACAGTGCGGAGCATTGTAGCTAGATGGAATAAATATATAGATATATAAATATAAACACACCCAGTGCGGAGCATTGTAGCTAGATGGAATAAATATGTAAATATATAAACACACACAGTGCAGAGCATTGTTGCTAGATGGGATGAAACAGCACAACCGTCTACTTAGTTATCATACATGGTATGATTATGTGCCCATACATATTCTCACTCTCCATAGCGACCGGTATTTTCCTAGTTGTATGCCGGAGGGGACCATTGTGTAAGTCTATTGCATCTTTGCATTCAAAAAAACTATTAGTTTGTTACGTCTTTTTGCTATCTCTGCGAGCAGCCCTGCTTAGGTTGTACAGTCTGACAGCCGTTGGTAGGAAGGACCTGCGAAACCTCTCAGTTGTGCACCTGGGATGATGTAGTCTGCTGCTAAATGAGCTCCTCAGTGCATTCAGTATGTCCTGCTTAGGGTGGAACTCGGACTCCAGCAGAGATGACAGTTTAGCCACCGTCCTTCTCTCTCCTATCTCCTCCACCGGATCAAGGCGCTGCCCCAGGACAGAGCTAGCTTTCTTAATCAGTTTGTTCAGTCTCTTCCTATCGGCTGCAGTAATGCCACTGCCCCAGCAGACCACTCCAAAAGTGATGAAGATTAGATCTAATCTTTGACAAATACCATTTCAATAATGGTTCCGCTCTTTGTTCCAACGCTACTCAGATGCTCTTTTACTTTTAATTACTTATTTTTCTTTTTGTTTGTTTTTTGCTGTTTTGGTTGATTGTTTGTTTTTTTATTTTATTTTCTTTAATTTCACTTTTTCTTTCACTTTAAAAAAAGGGGTGTTGTAATAATTATTCTTCCAATGTTGTCAAATATCAGAAAATAAGGGAACATGTGATGAAAATGTAAACAATGCAATGCTGTAATGAGCTGTATACCCTTTACAAAAACTTAAATAAAAAAAAAAAAAAAAAACAGGTGATGTTAAATGGAACAATGAAACTCACCGAGTTGTTTCCCAAATTAGAAAACACTGGCCTCACCACAATTCTGTTGGCGGGTTCACCTCTGGCAGCAGCTCCGTCCATGGGCCATTCCCCCGCACTACAACGGCCAAGTAGGGGAAGCCAACGGGTTCCTGCTGCAACGCTGGCTTGTTGCTGACAGCGCTCCCGGTGAGTTTTCCTCTGACCAAAGCCGGATTAGTTTCCTTATGGGGTTGCTTGATGGGCACACCCTCTCTTGAGCCCAGGCAATAATTGAGGGGCCCAATTATCCATTATATACATACGACCAATTTACTAGTGAATTCTTGCATGTTTTTGGTCACATTGACGAGAGGGGAGTGCGTCCACCCGGCTCATGGACCTTCATCAGGTTCAAAAGACTGTGGCGGATAATTTGGTGGCTTTCCGGGTTCTTGCAGTCGGAGTGGGGTGGGATGATAATGCTCTCCGCTCACTGTTCATTCACAGTCTGAATGCTTCTCTCCACAATGAGCCCGCTCACCTCCCCAAGGAGCACAAAATACTAGATGATTGATTTCTTTGGTGGTTAAGATGAACAATAGGCTCTGTCAGCACGTAAGGGAATGGCAGTTGGATCTCCGCAGCTCTCCATGGTTCTCTTCCACTCCCAACCCACCCCCCCTTGCACTTCCACCAGCCAGCGAGCCTGAGCCTATGGCAGTGGGTTGGTCCAAACTCACTCCCGCAGAAAAGCAACAACGTCACATGGAGGGGTTGTGCTTGTACTGTGGTAAACCAGATCATATGGTGGTCCACTGCCACACCAAGTTAAAAGACCAAGCCTGTCAGTTACTGTAGGGGGACCTGATGGGCAAAACCTCACACCCCTCCGCCAATTGTTTCATTTTACCCATTAGATTATTGCTTGGGGCTACTGAGTATGTTGGGGCAGCTTTAATTGACTCAGGTGTGGAACAAAACTCCTGGGGCGGATGCTGTCCTGGGGCTTGTTGGCCTTGGGACATTTGTGCTCTGTGGGGGTTAGTGGTGTTGTCCTGCATGCTCGGGGTTTACAGGGGGGGGGGGGGGTTGCTCTGATCTGCCACCCTCTTCTTATGTTTCCTGACAAACCACTCACATGCACATGCTTATTTTGTACAAGTTCTCATATACACGCACACGTATGAACACACAGATGTCTCTCCTTTGACAGGTGCAGATACCAGACTCATGTCGAAACCTCTACAGTGGAAGAGACAGTCTGTCTTCTGTTTGTTTTAGTTGTTAATTTGTTTGTCTTCTTTGTCTGTTCCTCTCCCTTTTCTTTCCCCCTACTCACTCCTTTCCGCATCCTCCCCATCGGGTTCTTCACGGGTAAAACAATTTAAACTAGAAAAGCACTCGGAGAGCGCAGACCTCCGCCAAGCACCACAGTTCCCCCATACAGTGTTTGTGTGTACGTTTTCAGATTCCTTGACCACGAAAACATATGACTAGCAATTGGATTGACAATGATACGATTAGTGGTTCAGTAGTTATTCAGGAAAATGGCATTTTCCATAATGGCGGCCACAGTTCTCCCCATACAGTGTTTGTGTGTACGTTTTCAGATTCCTTGACCATTTATTTATTTATTTAGCGAATGCAAAGTCCTTAAGCCAAGCAGTTGCCTCCTGGTTTGCTGTATGGAGGGTGTGTAATCCTCCTTCCAGTCTTTGGAGCGGGCAAGCCTCTATGATGTGTTCCATAGTTTGCTCCTCTCCACATGCGCACAGTGGGCTAGGGCTACTGCCCCATCTGTGAAGGCTGGCCAAGCAGGGGCCATGTCCAGTCCTGAAGCGATTGAGTGTAGACCACTGTCTCCTTGGGAGGTTGGTGCCCGGGACCTGTTGGTTGGGGTTTATCACCAGCTGTTTGTTTGGGACCTCCTTGGTTTCCCATTCCTCTTGCCAAGCTGTCTGGATGGTAAAGTCAGCTGGGGGAGGGTTTTTCCAAATCGGCCGTCTGGATGAAAGTCGGGCAGTGGGTGGGGTGTAGATATCTGCATGGATTGGTAAGTGAGGAAAATCTTTAACTTTTTGGAGCATCCTTTGAGTTAATGCTGCTCGCCGGATGTGTGGAGGGGCTATGTTTGACAGTACAGAGAGCCAGGGGAGTGGTGTTGAGCGGATTGTTCCAGTTATAGTTCTCATGGTTGAGTTGAGCTGGGTGTCTACATGGTGTGTGTAAGATGACCTGGACCAGACAGGGGCACAATATTCTGCTACAGAGTATGAAAGGGCCAGTGCTGAGGTGCGCAGGGTGGAGACTGCCGCCCCCCATTTTGCACCAGCGAGCTTGCAGAGCAGGTTGTTTCGTACTTTCACCTTAGCAGCCGTCCCCTTTAGATGTTCCTTGAAGGATAAGGTCCTATCAAGGGTCACTCCAAGATAAGTTGGATTTGGGGCATGCTTAAGCTTGAGTCCGCTCAGGTGGATGTTTA
>JAJAQF010000397.1:0-20886 GCA_020510985.1 Pholidichthys leucotaenia
ATAACCCGTTAGCCTGCGGATTGTACGCGGTTGTGTGGTGGATCGTTGCCCCCAGGCTGCGGGCCATCGCTGACCAAAGTTCGGAAACAAATTGAGGGCCTCTGTCGGATGTAATGTCCGACGGGACTCCAAAACGCGCTACCCATGCCGTTAAAAACGCGCGCGCCACCTCCTCGGCTGTTGTTGACGACAGTGGGACCACTTCCGGCCAGCGCGTGGTGCGGTCAACCATTGTCAGAAGATGTGTGCACCCCTGTGATGGCGGGAGGGGGCCTACGAGGTCCATGTGAACATGATCAAACCTCTTAGCCGGAATGTGAAACGGCTCCAAGGGGGCTCTCGTGTGTCTTTGTACCTTGGCTCATTGACAAGCCATGCAGGCTGCCGCCCACTCTCTAATTTGTTTGCGCAGGCTCGGCCATACAAATTTCTCTCCCACCATTTTGACCGACGCGCGCACTCCCGGGTGCGCCAGAGAATAGATCGAGTCAAAAACGCGGCGGCGCCACGCGGCCGGTACCACAGGACGCGGTCGCCCAGTGGAGACATCGCAGATTAGGGGGGGCATACCGTCTTGCAGCACCCTGTTCTCCAGCCTTAACCCTGTTGGTTCAGACTGGAGCGCGCACACGTCCGCGTCGCTAACCTGATCCGCGGCCATGGCTGCATAATCTATCCCTACGCAGACTGGGGCCGCGCGCACTTCTGCGTTGCAAACCCGGTCCGCGGCCATGGCTGCAAAATCTACCCCTACGCGGGCTGGAGCCACCACGGCGCGCGAGAGGCTGTCTGCCACTACATTAAGTTTACCCGCCACATGCTGGATATCGGTAGTGAACTCTGAGATCGCGGCCAGCTGTCTCTGCTGCCTGCCCGACCAAGGTTCTGAAATCTTGGCCATCGTGAAAGTCAGCGGCTTGTGGTCAACGAACGCGGTGAAACGGCGTCCCTCCAGCCAGAACTGGAAGTGGCGAATGGCCAAGTGGAGAGCTAACAACTCCCTGCCGAATGCGTTGTATTTTCGTTCACTATCGCACAAGGTCCTGCTGAAAAAGGCGAGCGGTTGCCAGGGTCTGGCTACATACTGTTCCACGACCGCCCCTATGGCCACATCTGACGCATCAGTGGTGAGCGCCATGCGGGCTGTTGGGACTGGATGTGCTAACAACGCAGCGTTTGCCAGGGCTGTTTTGACTTCAGACAATGCACGCTCTCGCTCCGGAGACCATTCAATTTTATTTGTGGGTTTTTGTTTTTTTAGTGCAGCATACAATGGTTGCATGAGCTGCGCTGCGCAGGGGAGGAAACGGTTATGAAAATTCACCATTCCCAAAAACTCCTGTAACGCTTTGACCGTTTGTGGCTGGGGAAAATTTGTTATTGCACGCACTTTGTCAGGCAGAGGAACCGCTCCTTCTGGAGAGACGCGATGCCCCAAAAAATCAATCTGCGTCACCCCGAACTGACACTTCGCTGGGTTGATTATTAACCCATGCTCTCCCAACCTCCGGAAAACTGCCGTGAGGTGGTTTTCGTGTTCGTCTTCGGACATGCTGGCTACCAATATGTCATCCAGGTAGGCAAACACGAAGGGGAGATCGCGCAACACCGCGTCCATCATGCGTTGGAACGTCTGCGCCGCGCCTTTAAGCCCAAACGGCATGCACAAAAACTCGAATAGCCCGAACGGAGTTATTACCGCTGTTTTGGGTATGTCCTCAGCACGCACTGGGACCTGGTGCTAACCGCGTACCAAGTCTATCTTAGAAAAAATGCACGCCCCTGCCAAATGAACTGAAAAATCTTGGATATGCGGGATTGGGTAGCGGTCGTGTGCTGTAGCGTTGTTCAACCTGCGGAAATCACTGCAAGGTCGCCATGAGCCATCAGCTTTTGGGACCATGTGAAGCGGTGAAGCCCATGGGCTTTTTGAACGCCTGATGATGCCCAACTTTTCCAGGTTGGCGAACTCCTCGCGCACTATGGTCACTTTAGCTGAATCCAAGCGCTGAGCTTTTGCAAAAACGGGCGGTCCGGTGGTAGTAATAAAATGTTCCACCCTGTGTTTAGCCACGGTCGCCGAAAATGTTGGGACCGTGAGTGCTGGGAACTGAGTGAGGAGTGTGTGGAACTTACCACTTGCAGCTGTGACGTTGGCTTGTGCTGTTGGCGGGGCCACTCGAGCTGTACAGGGAATAGAATAAAAAGAGAGTGCATTAACCAGGCGTCTGTTAGCAAGATCAACCAACAAACCATGTGAGCACAAAAAATCAGCCCCTAACATGTTGAAATTGACTGCAGCTATGACGAAAGTCCACTCGAATGTACTGCCGTGTAGGGACAGAAGCAACGTCCTCTCACCGAAGGTCTTAATCGCCGAGCCGTTCACTGCTGACACCCCGGGACCACTGGAAGGCGCCAGCCGGTCAGCGGAGGAAGGTGTGATGAAACTCAGCTGGGAGCCTGTGTCCACGAGGAAATGCCTCCCCGAGCGCGCATCCCTCAAGTAGAGCAGCTTGTTCTCCTCTCCGAGGGTCGCAACTGCTACCAACCCCCGGACTTGGCGTTTTCCCGAGCGCTTGAAATGGCACGGTGGTATACACTTGCGTGACCTCTCTGCAAAGCGGCGATGGTAGAAACAAAGGACGTCATCTGCTCCGTGTTTCCTGGCCCCTGCCGCCGCCGTCGTCGGTGAGTCTGGTACTGCAGCCTCTGGCCCCCTGCCATCTCCAGACGCTGCGCCGAGCTCCGCTGCTGCGGCCGTGGCCGGGCGCCATTTATTGGCGTTGATGAGTCACTGCGCCTCCTGGCCCAGCTTGCGGTAGTCTCGTCGGGCCAACAGTGGTGAACTGGCCAGGGTCACTCTCACCGCTGACGGTAGGGTCCTGAGGAAAAGGTGGGTGAAGATGAAGTGATCATCGTCGGAGTCTTTCAACCTCAACAGCTTCTCCATCAGGTCCGCAGGCCTGTCGCTCTCAAATTCAGTCAGCGCCAGGAGCCCCTCTGCTTGCTCCTCCACCAAGGGGGTGAAGCAACGGATGAGTGCAGCCTTCAACGCGCTGTACTTGTTGCTGTCCGGCGGATGGTTGATCAGGCTCTCCACCCGCTGGGCTGTGTGGTTGTCCAGCTTTGCAACCACATGGTAGAACTTTGTGTCGTCTCCCGAAATCCTCCGGAGGTTGAACTGCGCCTCGACCGCTTTAAACCAGGAGCGCGGATTGTTCTGCCAGAAGTCTGGTAGCTGAGCTGTGGCTGCATTCGTTTGGCTGGCTCCTGACGAGTCTGGCTCGGGAGAATTTCTTCCACTCATGATACGTCTTAGGGTCACCAGTGTGGAGAATGTGGAAGGACGAGGCTGAGTTTATTTCACAAGTCAGATTTATTCACATTCTCCAACATCATCCAGAAACAGAAAGAGAAAGAATCCCCCAACATCTGTCCCTTTTATACCCCAGGACATCAAAGCACACAGTCACATTGTCTTTTAATCCCAAGTCACAATGCGTTCTCTTCCAGGTCTTCTCACCTCCACCTAAAGTCACTGGTGGTCAGGAAATCCCTCAAGGTCATCTCTTTGCATACAAAAGGCCACATTTCACATCCTCCTGTTACCCCTAGGAGGTTCAGTCCTTTTGTTCCTCTGAGATGTGAAGCATACAATAAGCATACAGTAATCTTCAGTTCTCTTCCTCCTTCACCGTTCTCTGTCCCACCTGGAGAAGCCCGGGAATATGGTGAGGATCATGTTCTTTGACTTCTCCAGTGCTTTCAACACCATCCAACCGATGATCCTGAAGGACAAGCTGCTGCGCGCAGGGGTGGACCAGCACCTGTCATCATGGATCCTGGACTACCTCACGAACCGGCCTCAGTTTGTGAGAACCCGGGACTGTGTTTCCGACACGATCATCAGTAGCACGGGGGCCCCCCAGGGAACGGTGCTGGCTCCCTTCCTGTTCACTCTTTATACTGCGGACTTCTCACACAACACAACACATTGCCATCTACAGAAGTTCTCTGATGACTCTGCGATTGTTGGTCTCATCTCCAGCGGAGATGAAGCTGAGTACAGAGGGCTTATCCAGGACTTTGTGGACTGGTGCCATCGGAACTGCCTCCAGATCAACGCGAGGAAAACTAAGGAGCTGGTGGTGGACTGCCGCAGGCATGGGCAGCCCCTCACAGCACCAGTAAATATACAGGGAACAGACATCGAGATGGTGACATCCTACAAGTACCTGGGTATTCATCTGAACAATAAACTAGACTGGTCACACAATACTGACGCACTCTACAAGAAGGGACAGCGCAGGCTGTTCCTGCTGAGGAGACTCAGGTCTTTTGGTGTACAAGGGGCGCTGCTGAAGTCATTCTATGACACGGTGGTGGCATCAGCCATCACTTTTGGAGTGGTCTGCTGGGGCAGTGGCATTACTGCAGCCGATAGGAAGAGACTGAACAAACTGATTAAGAAAGCTAGCTCTGTCCTGGGGCAACGCCTTGATCCGATGGAGGAGATAGGAGAGAGGAGGACGGTGGCTAAACTGTCATCTCTGCTGGAGTCCGAGTTCCACCCTATGCAGGACATACTGGATGCACTGAGGAGCTCATTTAGCAGCAGACTACATCATCCCAGGTGCACAACCGAGAGGTTTCGTAGGTCCTTCCTACCAACGGCTGTCAGACTGTACAACCTAAGCAGGGCTGCTCGCAGAGATAGCAAAAAGACGTAACAAACTAATAGTTTTTTGAATGCAAAAGATGCAATAGACTTACACAATGGTCCTCTCCGGCATACAACTAGGAACATACCGGTCGCTATGGAGGGTGAGAATATGTATGGGCACATAATCATACCATGTAGGATAACTAAATAGACGGTTATGCTGTTTCATCCCACCTAGCAACAATGCTCTGCACTGTGTGTGTTTATATATTTACATATTTATTCCATCTAGCTACAATGCTCTGCACTGGGTGTGTTTATATTTATATATCTATATATTTATTCCATCTAGCTACAATGCTCAGCACTGGGTGTGTTTATATTTATATATCTATATATTTATTCCATCTAGCTACAATGCTCCGCACTGTGTTTTTATATATCTACATATTATTCCATCTAGCTACATTGCTCCGCACTGTGTGTGTTTATATACTTGCATATTAATTCCACCTAGCTGCAATGCTCCGTACTGTGGGTGTTTATATATTTACATATTTATTCCATCTAGCTACAATGCTCTGCACTGTGTGTTCATATATTCATATATTTATTCCATCCAGCTACAATGCTCTGCACTGTGTGTCTGTGTGTGTCTGTGTGTGTGTGTGTGTGTGTGTGTGTATATATATATTTTATCGTAATATGTACATATGTATATTAGCTGCTCTTGCTTGCTTGTTTTTTTTCTTGCCTTCTGATTGTTGCTCTGAGTGTTGCTATCCCTGTGCTGTTGCAATCCTGGAATTTCCCCGTTGTGGGACTAATAAAGGCTTATCTTATCTTATCTTATCTTATCTTAATATACATGTGAAGCATATGAAACCCACAATATGTCCCACAAAATATATATATATATATATATATATTAGTGCTGTCAAAATATCGCGTTATTATCGCGTTAACTCAAGCGCCTTTTTAATGGCGAGATTTTTTTTAACGCGAGATTAATGCTGTGACCGTAGTTTTTCATAAGCACAGTGTACTGGCTGTAATACCACGCACGTACACATGGTGGCGGAACAAAGGATACGATTTCAAATATCAAACAAAGAAGAACCCAACGACTAAAGCGCGCGGCACTGGCGGCACTAGTCAGCCACAGTAATGGACGCACCAGGGACACTTCTGAACGGAAAGTTTACATTTAAAATAGGAAAGGAGGGTTCGATCGATAAAACTAAAGTTATTTGCACTTATTGTCGATGTGAACTTAGCTACCATCGAAGCACATCCAGTTTAAAATACCATTTGATGGCCAAACACACCACTGATGTAGCTTCGCCTCCTCCGCGTCAGAACCAATCAAGTTTGGATGGCTTCCGACAGCGGCCCATGGATGCTGCTACTAAAATGAAGCTAACAGCTGCCATAGCTAAGTGGGTGGCTACGGCATGCAGGCCCGTTAGTATTGTGGAGGATGAAGGTCTGGCTGAGATAATTTGCATCGCATCCAACGACTGGACCTACGAAACTCCAGAGCTACTATCACACGCCGGATAGAAATGTTGTTTGAAACGGAGAAGTCCCAGTTACAACAGGCATTGGGGCAGACAGAAATAGTCGCGCTAACGGGAGATTACTGGACGTCACTTGGCAATGACAACTACCTCGGGGTCACAGCACATTATTTCACCCCACAGTGGAAACTTCAGTCCCATGCTTTGACTGTTATGAAGACAGAAGAGAGGCACTTCGCTGATAATGTTGCAGAGCACTTCATGAATGTAGCCAGAGAGTGGGGCATCGAAAAGAAAGTTGTTTCACTGACCACGGATAGTGCACGCAATATGATGGCTGCAGCCAGAGAGCTCCCCTTTGAACACCTGCCGTGCATCGCACACAGCGTGCACCGAGCAGTCACGGTTTCTCTGCACAATAGCCCATTCGACAGCGCATTGGCAAAATGCAGAAAACTTGTGGGACACTTTAAACACAGCCCAACGAATGCCCTGGAACTCGAGCGGCAGCAAATCGCACACAACCAGAAAGAAGAAGCGCTCACGCAGGAGGTAGCAACAAGATGGAATAGTACCCTTGAAATGATAAAGCGTGTCAACCGGAATATTGAACCTCTGACAGCTGCCCTGGCCCTACACTCAACCAAAGTCACCATGCCAACAGCAACGGAGCTGGAGAACACAAAGAAGCTCGAAGCTGCGTTGGAGCATTGCAGGTAGGCCTAATTATGTCTTGTAGCCTATATCTGATTCTTTAACAATTAAAGTAGATCTGTGTCAAGACAGAAACATTAGCACCTGTCTCACCCAACGTAAAATACCACCCTGTGGCATGTTTTAGATGGGCCATCTCTATGTGTAGACTGTTTATTTGCTTCATTTTACTCAAAGTGTAGCTCGTGATTATCTGTATATTTTTTCTGTATTTTGACATAATCAGTGACTGTTTCAATAGCTATGATTCCCTGTGTAACTTAACAACAGGGAAGGCCAGGAAGCGCCCAAGAGGCTAGGTTTTCAGCACTTTCCGCCCTAAAAACGCATTTGGTGGACACAGGCCCTAATGTCTGTCTGTCGGTATCACCTCTCTCCCTTCAACTGTGTGTGTTTGTCCCGCACAGCACTGTAAATGGGTAATGTGTGTGTGTGTGTGTGTGTGCGCGCAGGAACACATGTGATTCCTCATATCCCCTCCCATCACTGTAACTGTAGGTTATCTATCAGGTGTCCGTATGTGTGTGACAGAGTTTTGTGAAAGAGCTTTTGTATATTGTTGCAGATATGTGACAGATCTTCTGGGTGGAGAGAAGTTTGTTTCTTGCTCTGTGGTGATGCCAGCATTATGCCACCTGTCCCGAGTAATGGAAGTCACTGAGGACGACCCAGCGTACTTGATCAAGTTCAAGGAAACCTTTTCAGCGGATATGGAAGGTCGCAAAGAGAAGTTGAACATCGCATGGCTCAGGGTTGCTACAGCACTCGACCCAAGGTAAGATATTCATTCTACATTCTTCTCAGTATTTTGTTTGTCTTAAGCACCACTTTGTTTTGTGGGTTGGTTCTCTTCAATATCCATTTTTTTCTTCTGAATCTGGAATAGAGATTAGGTCAATGTTTTGTTTTACTAGTGCCTTTGCTTGTATGGCAATAACGTTGATATTTTTTATTATTTCATTTCAAGGTTTAAGGACCTCAAGTGTCTGAGCAAACCTGACCGGGTTGTCGTGTGGGATTCCATCCGTGCCTTACTCCAGCAGCAGGAGAAGGGGAGACCAGCAGCACTGGATGACCAAAGCATGCCTGAGCCAGAGAAGAAGAAGCCAGCTCTCATGTTTGCACAAGAATCTTCCTCAGATGAAGAGGAGGACACCGTGGAACGCTGCATTGAGCGCTACAAGGCAGAACCTATGATTGGCATTGAAGACTCTCCACAGGAATGGTGGTCCACACATAAAGCGTCACACAGTGAGATGGCCTCCCTTGCATGCAAATACTTAGCAACGCCTGCCACGTCAGTACCATGTGAACGATTGTTTTCACTGTCTGGACATGTCGTTCAGAAAAAACGATCTTCCCTGTTGTCTGAAAATGTCAATAGGCTTGTCTGTTTAAGCAACTGGCTCAAAGACAGAAAGTAGGCCTTTAGGTTGACTCACCTGTTACGTGCTAGCAGTTACATTATGTTCATGTTCAAGAGGCTGTGTTGGTAAGTTTAAAACTGCAGCAGTTGGGCTACTATACAGTCATTAGACTGTACTACTCCTCTCAGGGGACACTCTCCTCTTGTTTTCATTTTGTATTTAAGGGGCTGCTTTTGTGCCTATATATTTTTTATTTGTATGTATCTTTTTTTTATCGCAGATATCAGTGGCAGGGTTACTAAACTAATGAAAAGGAAAAAAAGAAAACATTTTTTTATTTTCAGAGTAATATGTCCTGTTTTGTTTTCTCGGTCTAATACGGAAGATATGGATGCTTTGCAATGATAATAATAATAAAAAACATTTGTACAAAGCAAGCCCACTCACTTTTTGTGCTGTTAAGAGAATTACAATGGTTTTTCATGAGACAAAAATACGCAACTGAAATGTGATTAATCATGAGTTAACTATGAGATCGTGTGATTAATTATGATTAAATATTTTAATCGCTGGACAGCACTAATATATATATATATATATATATATATATATATATATATATATATATAGAGAGAGAGAGAGAGAGAGAGAGAGAGAGAGAGAGAGAGAGAGAGAGAGATTTTTGATTTTTCAACACACCTTTATTGTCACAAGTTCAACAGAAAAACACAACAACTAAAACAACTAAAAGAAGCAATGGAAAAGCAAAATGACTCACTAACAAGAAATCAAAGACATAAGTAACCAAACCAGGAAAACTAAAAAAACTTGCTTCTTACATCAGGACCGTACCATAGGTAATTTTCCCCTCCTTAACACAACACAGGATGTGCTTAAAGCACCACATAGCCTCAAAAGTTTCAACATTTTGCATCAGATGGTAGTAATTGTAATCAATCACTATTCGAGCCTTGATCATGTCAACCAGCATGTCTTTTACATTACAATCCAGCATTTGTTCAATTTTTCTTTTCCTACTAACATAAATAGCCATTTTAGCCTGACCCAGGATGAAATTTAAAAGTTCACTTTTTTTCTTAGTCCTCTGTCTATATGGAAAGCCCAAGATAAAAATCTGCAGGGAAAAGACTTCTCCAAACAGATAAAACAGCTTCCCCAAAAAAACAAACAACAATTGCAGTCTGTTACAGTCCAGAAAACAATGGAACACAGTTTCTTTCTGAGGACAAAATGGACAAACCTCAACAACATTTGGGTTTAAAAGAGAGATAAAAGCATTTACAGCCACAGCACCATGTAAAACTCGCCATTGTAGGTCTCCAACCTTCTTAGTTAATGGTGGTTTATAGAGTGCTCTCCAGGCAGGCCTCACCTCTGGACCCAGACCCAAGTGCTTCCTCCATGGTGTATCAGCTCGACCTTTTAACTTATTCACATTTAGAATTTTCACCGAAAGTCCATACATTTTTTTACCAGGAGAGTCACAGATGTTAATGTGTTCAGAGTTTAAAAACACAAGAGTGCCATCTTTAAAATCAGGAGATAAAACACTAAAAGGAAAAGGTTCATCAGTAGTTTGCACAGAGTTTTCGCAGTGTAAAACAATAGCAGAGTGTTCTTCTGTGGACAGGCAGTCTCTCCAATCTTTCAACAAGTTCATTATAACTCTGACTGAAGAAATGCCAAGAGCCGAGCACAGGGCAACAGCATTGTCCAAGTTAGGACCACATAAATTCACCAAATGTCCCAGCGTTGTAACCTTTGCAGAAATGAACTTTTTTAAAACAGAAGGTCCTAAAACATTGCCCATATCAAAACGGGTCCCGAACACAAGTGGTTCCTTTAAAAGCCAGAAAGGCGGCAAGGAAGCCTGGGGAGAGTTCTTTTTAAAAAGCCCCCAGATTTTAAAAGCACTTTGGTAAAACTGGGGAAGTTCTGGGAGTTTTTGGCCCCTTAAATCCATTAAAAGCAGTGACTCCTCTAGTCCAAGCCCTCCACAGCGAGCCAGGACAGCCCTGGCAATAGGTCTCCACACAAGGTCAAGGGGGCCACTCAGCAGTCGCTGAATGAACTGCAGGCGAAAGACAGCCCCCCTGCTGGCCAGATGGATGAGCCCTTGACCACCTTCTTCCCTCGGTAAAAACAGGATACTCTGTGGAACCCAGTGAAGACGGTCCCAGAAAAAGTCCACGACTATAGATTGCACTCTGGCCAGCAAATTGGGTGGAGGGTCCAGACAAGACAGTCGATGCCACAGCATTGAAGCAATCAAGTTGTTGATAATTAAAACACGACCTCTGAAGGACAAGTTTGGCAGAATCCATTTCCATTTTTTTAGTCTTCCTTCAGTTTTTTCTAAAAAACACTCCCAATTTTTCTCAGTAAAAGTCTGATTTCCTAAAAACACACCAAGATATTTAAAACCACCTTGTGTCCACGAGAGGCCACCAGGTAGGGCAATTTTTTGTGGTCTCCCCCCCACCACAACAGCTTCACTCTTACCCCAATTCACTCTCGCTGAGGAGCACTCACCAAAAAGATTGACAGTTCTTAAAAGGTAGTCTACATCATTTTGATTTCTTGTAAAAACAACAACGTCATCAGCATATGCAGACACTTTAAAAACAGAGTCAGAGTTGGGGACTTTAAAACCAGTGAGGCCTTGCCTTAGTTTACAAAGGAGGGGCTCAATGGCAAGAGAGTACAGCATACCTGAGAGGGGGCAGCCCTGTCGGACACCCCTCTCAACTTTGAAAGGAGCACTCAAACCACCATTAATCTTAAGAATACTCTCAATGTCTCTATACAAAGCCTGGATCATGGCGATGAACCCTGAGCTGAAACCAAAGGCCTCTAATGTCTGCCAAAGGTATGGATGTTCAACTCGGTCAAATGCCTTTTCTTGGTCTATTGAAATAAGACCAAGTTCTTTGACCAATGAGCTGGAGAGGTCCAAAACATCACGAATTAAAAAAATGTTGTCTGTAACCAACCTACCAGGTACACAGTAGGTCTGGTCTACATGTATGACCTGCTCCATCGCCTTCCTCAGTCTGGTAGCCAACACTTTGGAGAGAATTTTGTAGTCAGTACAGAGGAGGGCCACCGGACGCCAGTTCTTAATGTCTTTCAAGTCGCCTTTTTTTGGAAGGAGGGTGAGGACTGCTCTCCTACAACTTAGGGGCAGGTGACCCTTCCGCAGACTGTCAGACAGTACTTCCAGCAAGTCCTCACAGATCTCAGACCAGAACGCCTTGTAGAACTCCGCTGGTAGGCCATCTATCCGTGGGGCTTTTCCACACTGAAGAGACTGGACAGCCACTGCCAGTTCTTGCAGAGTGATCCCGCTCTCCAGCTCCGCATTCACGCTAGCCATCACCTTTGGCAAGTCCGTCAAAAAATGACTCAGTGCCTGTGGATTCTCAACAAATTCTTTCTTAAAGAGATCCTTGTAGAAAGCAGCTGCAAAGCGACGGATCTCCGCAGACTCATGGATCGGCCGCCCGTCCTCGGAGCTGAGAGAGTGGATCATCCTCCTCTGACCATTCTTCTTCTCCAGACCAAAGAAAAAATGAGATGGAGCGTCCATTAGTGCGATGTTCTGGAACCTACTGCGTACCACAGCGCCCCTGGCAGCCACTCCCAGTAGGTCAGTTAAAACAGACTTTTTGCCATTGAGGGCCTCAAAATGTCCTCTTTCTCCTGTGGAGCCTGCCAAAGACTGCAGCTCCACTACTTCTCTCTCCAGGTCCCTGACAGACCTGGCCAAGTCTCCAGAGACATTGCGAGTATACTGTAGGCACAGATTCTTTATTTGGCTCTTCCCTACATCCCACCACTGCTGCAAAGAACTAAAATTTGATTTTGTTAATTTAAAATTACTCCAAAAAAACATAAAAGCAGTTTTAAAACTGTTATCCGATAAAAGTGATGTGTTAAAATGCCAGTATGCACTACTGCACTTTATATTCTTGATAAAAACACAACACTGAACCAGGGAATGATCTGTGAAGCCAACAGGGACTATAAAAGCACTTTTAAAAATGCTAAAATGGTGCTTAAAACTGTAAACCCTATCCAGTCTAGCTAAGGACAAAATATTGTCCTTTCTATGGCTCCACGTGTACTGTCTAGCCTTGCCATGAAAATTCCTCCACACATCACACAGATCATGAGCTTCTATGAGACCTTTTAAAACTCTGTTGGATGCAGCATGTGGCTCTGGGTGATTCCTATCCATAAGAGGATTTTCTGTACAATTAAAATCACCTCCCACAAATAAAAAGTCATCATTACTGCAATTTTTGATCGTGTCATCTAAAATATTTAAAAAGGCCAATCTTTCTGTGCCTACGGTTGGAGCATACACATTTATAAAAACAACTTTCACATTCTCAAAAACAGCTCGAACTTTTAAAATGTGGCCTGCAATTATCTCATCAATGTCATAAGAAAGTGGAATAAAATCTCGAGAAAATAAAATACCCACTCCACCACATTTGCTGCTTCTATGACTAAGAATAATTTCACCCCGAAATTCCCTCCTCCAGTCAGCAGCATTGTCCTCAGAACTATGAGTCTCCTGAACAAACAGAACATTAATTTTCTTGCATTCTGCAAGAGTAAAAACACTCGCTCGCTTGGACATTTCTCTTGCCCCATTGATGTTGAGTGTGCCAAAATTAAAACTACACATGTATATAAGAGGGCAAAGCCAATATAAAAACAGAAAAGAAAGAATGAGCGATAAAAGACTAATCATCCTGGGCAATTTGGTTCTTAACTTTTAGCACAAGCTTTTTTAGTCTGTAGATCTCCTGATCAGTAAAACTTTGCTGGGATGCACAAATATGGAGGGACGAAGAGTAGCTGCACGTAGAGGAAAGGAGTGGAAAAAGGTCAGCAAAGATGAACTCATGGCCTTCATTGGCTTGACCATTCTTGCAGGAAGTGAGAAGAACTGGGATGCATCAATCCATGAGCTCTTTGGGAGTCCTCTATATAACCCCATGTACAAGGCCACTATGTCAGTTGGATGATTTGAAGATATTTGCCGATTCTTGCGCTTTGATGACAAGAGGACCAGAGCCACCCAACTGGAAACAGACCACTTGGCACCCTTCCGATATGTATGGGACCTGTTCCTGGTCAACTGCAGGCAGAGATTCATCCACAGTGATTGTATCACAGTGGATGAACAACTTGTGCTATTCAGAGGGAGGACCAAGTTTATGCAATATATGAAGAGCAAGCCCGCGAAGTACGGCATAAAGATCTTCTGGGCTTGTGATGCAAAAACCCCCTACGCAATTGATGGGATTGTGTACACTGGGAGACAACCAGGGGAAGGAGCCAGTAAGAATCTGGGTCTTAACATTGTCAGTCAGTTGTGCAGTGGACTCAGACACACAGGTCGCAACATCACCACAGACAACTTTTTCACCAGTGTGCCTCTTGCAGAGCATCTCCTGGAGAAGGGTCTGACTATTGTGGGAACATTGCGACAAAACAAGCCAGACATCCCTCCTGTGATGAAGGCTTCCAAGACCAGGGAGCTCTTCAGCACTGAATTTGGGTTCAATGGCAGCATGACCATGGTCAGCTATGTCGGAAAAAAAGGGGAAGGCTGTTCTGCTCCTCAGCACAATGCACCACAGCAAAATGGTGGATGAAAACACCCAGAAAAAAACCCAGAAGTGATCCACTTCTACAACCAGATGAAAGGAGGTGTAGATATTGTGGACCAGATGGTTGGCACCTACACTTGTAAATGCCAAACGCAGAGGTGGCCCATGGTGCTGTGGTACAATGTGATTGATGTTGCCACCCTGAATGCCTACTCCTTTTTCAAGGCTCAGCACCCTGAATTCTGTGCAGGTATCACAAACGCCTGGCTGCGCTTTCTTGCAGAGCACTCACATGAGCTTGTGATGCCTTATATGAGAATTCGACTGGAAGGTAACCCACGCCTACCAACCTACATCACTGCAGCAATGGAAAGGTGTGGGGTGATAAAAGCTGCAATCCAGCCACACGAGGGAAACACACAGGGCCAACAGAAGAGGAAGAGGTGTAAGATGTGGACGAAGAGTAGCGGCACGTAGAGGAAAGGAGTGGAAATAGGTCAGCAAAGATGAACTCATGGCCTTCATTGGATTGACCATTCTTGCAGGAAGTGAGAAGAACTGGGATGTATCAATCCATGAGCTCTTTGGGAGTCCTCTATATAACCCCATGTACAAGGCCACTATGTCAGTTGGACAATTTGAAGATATTTGCCGATTCTTGCGCTTTGATGACAAGAGAACCAGAGCCACCCGACTGGAAACAGACCACTTGGCACCCTTCCGATATGTATGGGACCTGTTCCTGGTCATCTGCAGGCAGAGATTCATCCACAGTGATTGTATCACAGTGGACGAACAACTTGTGCTATTCAGAGGGAGGACCAAGTTTATGTAATATATGAAGAGCAAGCCCGCGAAGTACGGCATAAAGATCTTCTGGGCTTGTGATGCAAAAACCCCCTACGCAGTTGATGGGATTGTGTACACTGGGAGACAACCAGGGGAAGGAGCCAGTAAGAATCTGGGTCTTAACATTGTCAGTCAGTTGTGCAGTGGACTCAGACACACAGGTCGCAACATCACCACAGACAACTTTTTCACTAGTGTGCCTCTTGCAGAGCATCTCCTGGAGAAGGGTCTAACTATTGTGGGAACATTGCGACAAAACAAGCCAGACATCCCTCCTGTGATGAAGGCTTCCAAGACCAGGGAGCTCTTCAGCCCTGAATTTGGGTTCAATGGCAGCATGACCATGGTCAGCTATGTCGGAAAAAAGGGGAAGGCTGTTCTGCTCCTCAGCACAATGCACCACAGCAAAATGGTGGATGAAAACACCCAGAAAAAACAAAACAAAATACAGAAGTGATCCACTTCTACAACCAAACGAAAGGAGGTGTAGATATTGTGGACCAGATGGTTGGCACCTACACCTGTAAACGCCAAACGCAGAGGTGGCCCATGGTGCTGTGGTACAATGTGATTGATGTTGCCACCCTGAATGCCTACTCCTTTTTCAAGGCTCAGCACCCTGAATTCTGTGCAGGTATCACAAACGCCCGGCTGCGCTTTCTTGCAGAGCACTCACATGAGCTTGTGATGCCTGATATGAGAATTCGACTGGAAGGTAACCCACGCCTACCAACCTACATCACTGCAGCAATGGAAAGGTGTGGGGTGATAAAAGCTGCAATCCAGCCACACGAAGGAAACACACGGGGCCAACAGAAGAGGAAGAGGTGTAAGATGTGCACAAGAAAACAAGACCGCAAAGTCAGCAATTGTTGTTGGAAATGCAATGACCCTGTGTGCAGTGCTCACAGCCAGAAAAGGATAATTCAATTCAATTCAATTCAACTTTATTTATATAGCGCCATTTCACAACAACAGTCATCTCATAGCACTATCAACTGTAGGGGGAACCCCCACAGTTGCAGAAAGACCCCAGCAATCAGGCGATCCCCTGTGAGCAAGCACTTGGCGACGGTGGAGAGGAAAAACTCCCTTTTAACAGGAAGAAACCTCCAGCAGAACCAGGCTCAGGGAGGGGCAGTCATCTGCTGCGACTGGCTGGGGGGTGAGGGGATAGAGAAGAAGAAAAGAACAGACATGCAGAGAGCAAACAGCACGATGGGGACTCAATCTATGGGAGAGAACAAACAAATGTTAATGACCAGCAAAAAAAATATATTTCATTGAGAGTGAGGAAAGGAGTGAGGCCCAGTGTATTACTGGAGGTCCCCCGGCTGACTAAACCTATTAGCAGCATAACTAAGGGAGGGTTCAGAAACACATGATCCCTCCCTAATTGTAGGCTATATCAAAAAGGTAGGTTTTAGCCCTATTCTTAAAAACAGAGATTGAGTCTGACTCCCGAATCCAGATTGGCAGCTGATTCCACAGGAGAGGAGCTTGATAACTGAAGGCTCTGCCTCCCATTGTACTTTTGGAGATTCTAGGTATTACAAGTAATCCTGCATTTTGGGAGCATAGTGCTCTGTTAGGATAATACGGTAGTATCAGATCTTTTAAATAAAAAGGAGCCTGATTGTTTAGAGCTTTGTAAGTAAGAAGAAGGATTTTAAACTTAACTCTAAACTCTATGGGAAGCCAGTGAAGGGAGGCCAGAACCGGAGAGATATGATCTCTCTTTCTAGTACCTGTTAAAACTCTTGCAGCAGCATTTTGGATCAGCTGAAGACTTTTTAAAGATGTTTTAGGACAGCCTGATAATAAAGAATTACAATAATCTAATCTCAAGCTAACAAAAGCGTGGATCAATTTCTCAGCATCACTCTGAGACAAGATGCTCCTAATCTTGGCAATATTACGCAAATGATAAAAGGCAGTCTTAGAAACAAATTTAATATGTGAATTGAAGGACAAATCCTGATCAAAAATAACTCCAAGGTTCCTCACAGAGCTATTAAGAGAAAGAGTAATCGCATCCAAACTGAAAGTTTGATTTGGAAAGGAATTTCAAAGGTTTTTTGGACCAACAAGAATGACTTCAGTCTTATCTGAATTTAATAGCAGGAAATTACAAGTCATCCAAGCTTTGATTTCCTTAAGACAGGCTTCTAACTTGGCTAACTGATTACTATCATCTGGCTTCATTGACAGGTATAATTGTGTGTCATCAGCATAACAATGAAAATGTATACAGTGCTTTCTAATAATGTTGCCTAAGGGAAGCATATATAAACTAAAAAGAGTAGGGCCTAGCACAGATCCCTGTGGAACTCCATGACTGAGCTTTGAGTTGAAAGAAAACTCATTATTTACAAGAACAAACTGGAACCTATCAGATAAATAAGATCTAAACCACTGCAACGAAGTTCCATTAAGTCCAACATAGTGTTCTAATCTATCAAGTAGAATATTATGATCGATAGTATCAAAAGCTGCACTAAGGTCTAAAAGGACAAGTACAGAAACTAGTCCATTATCAGATGCAATGAGGAGGTCCTTAGTGACCTTCGCTAAGGCTGTTTCAGTACTATGATGGATTCTAAACCCAGACTGAAACTCTTCAAGCAAACCATTTCCCTGTAGGTGGTCAAATAATTGCGTAGCAACAACTCTTTCTAAGATTTTTGAAATGAAAGGGGGATTAGAGATTGGTCTATAGTTAGCTAAAGCTCCTGGATCTAGCGTTGGCTTTTTGAGTAAGGGTTTAATTACAGCCGTTTTAAAAGCCTGCGGTACATGGCCTAAAGTTAATGAAGAATTGATTATATGAAGGATAAGGCTACCAATAAGTGGGAAGACTTCTTTAAATAACCTGGTAGGAATAAGGTCTAAAAGACAAGTTGAAGGTTTGGATGAGGAAACTATTTTGTCTAACTCACAAAGGTCGATTGGAGTAAACTCATCAAGACAGACATCAATAGAAGGAGTTGTAGTAGTTACAGTATTTAAGTTAACTGTGGGAAGAATCTGATTGATTTTATCTCTGATGGATGAAATTTTATTTTTGAAAAAGTTCATAAAGTCCTGACTAGTAAGCTCTAAGGGAATGCTAGGATTGACAGAGTCCTGACTCTTTGTCAACCTGGCTACAGTACTGAAAAGAAACCTGGGATTATTCTTGTTCTCTTCTATTAATGCAGAGAAATAACTTGTTCTAGCTTTTCTAAGAGATTTTTTATAAATTAAAAGATGATTTCTCCAAGCTAAATAGATTTCATCTAAATTAGTGGAGCGACATTTTCTTTCTAATTGACGAGTCTTCTGTTTTAAGCTACGAGTTTCTGTGTTGAACCAAGGAGTTAGAAATCTCTGATTAGACTTTTTCTTTTTTAAGGGGGGCACCAAGTCTAGAGTCTGATGCAGAGAAGCTGAAACACTATCCACCATGTTATCAATTACAGAAGGAGCAAGCTGTCTATAGCTTATTTCCGTTGTGTTGACACATGGCATAGAGGAAACAATCTGCATAAATTTGGTAACGGCATCATCTGAGAGGCATCTACTGTAATAATATTTTTCTTTAGGAGCCAAATAGTCAGAAATAGTAAAATCAAAGGTTAACAGACAATGGTCTGACAGTACAGTGTTATGAGGAGACACTACAAGATTTTCTATTTCTATGCCATATGTCAGAACAAGGTCCAATGTATGGTGGAGGCAATGAGTAGAATTTCCTACTTTCTGAGAAAACCCAATCGAGTCTAATATTGAATTAAATGCCACATTAAGGCAGTCACTATTTACATCCACATGTATATTAAAGTCCCCTACTATAATTATTCTATCAGATTTCAGCACTAAATCAGCTAAGAAATCAGCAAATTCGGATAAAAATTCTGAGTAGGTTGATGGGGGACGATAAACTATGGCAAATAAAATTGGGTTTAACCTAAAATTGCTAAAGTGCCCAATACTGAGGACCAGGCCTTCAAAGGAATTATAACATGTTTTTTGCTTTACATTAACTAGTAATTTGGAATGGTAAATTGTTGCTACTCCTCCTCCATGACCAGAATTTCTGGGATTTTGACAGTTTAAATAACCAGAGGGAGTTGATTCATTTAAACCAACATAATCCTCTTGCCCTAACCAAGTCTCTGTAAGGGAAATTAAATCAATCTGATGATCAATTAACAGATCATGGACTAACAGAGACTTGGGAGTTAGAGACCTAATATTTAATAAACCACATTTAATTTTTAAATTATGAGGAGGAACAGAGGCCAATTCATTCAATTTAGAGGCTTTATGTTTAATTTGAGTTTTACCAATATTTTGCTTTATCACTTTGGGATGCTTATGCATTATATTTTTATTTACTTTGGAGGGAGCAGACAACGATTCTCTGATGGGGAAGACAGGGGCTAAGCTGAGGGGTGGCGGATGAAGAGGAGCTGCAGAGAGGCGTGTAAGACTGCGACTCTGCTTCCTGGTCCCAACTCTGAGTAGTCAGGGTTTTGGAAATTTGGATAAAAAAGATGCCAGATTGTTAGATAAATGAGAAGCACCATCCAAAGTGGGATGAATGCTGTCTCGTCTCATAAGACCAGGTTTTCCCCCAAAAGAGCTCCAATTGTCAATGTAGCCCACGTCATTTTTAGGACACCACACAGACAGCCAGCGGTTCAAGGATGACGAGCGGCTAAACATGTCATCACTGGTCAGATTGGGGAGGGGCCCAGAGAATACTACAGTGGCAGACATCGTTTTTGCAAAGTCACACACCGATTCTATATTAAGTTTCGTGACTTCCGACTGCCGGAGACGGATGTCATTAATGCCGGCGTGAATAACAATTGTGGAATATTTACAGTTACTTTTAGCCAGCATTTTCAAATTTGACTCGATGTCACCTGCTCTGGCCCCAGGAATGCATTTGTCTATGGCCGCTGGAGTCTCTAGGTTCACGTTTCTGACTACAGAGTCGCCAATGATCAGAGTTTTTTCCTCAGCGGGTGTGTCGCTGAGCGGGGAAAAACGATTAGAAACGTGAACAGGTTGGTAGTGTACCGGGGCTTTGCGACTAGGCTTCCTTCTCACCGTCACCCACCCAGTGTCCTCGCTGCTGAGGAGAGCCGGGGAACCGCTGACAGGGGGGCCTTAGCTAGCTAGCTCCGCTGCAGCTAAGGGGCGTCCGTCGAGATTAACTGGCGCAGACGGTGTTTCAATGCAGCGGAGCCGGGATTCCAAATCAGACAACCTCGCCTCGAGCGCCTCAAAAAGACAACATTTATTACATTTACCGTTATCACTAAAAGAGGCAGAGGTGTAGCTAAACATCTGACAGAGAGAGCACACCAGAGGAGGAGAGGAAGGAGAGCTAGTAGCCATAGCTAGTGGCTAGCTAGTGGCTGGAGAGCAAACCACACAGGCAGACAGCAAAACAGGAAGTGACGATACGTTACCACAAGGAAGTGACGATCAGAAAAAAACAAGAACTGCTCAACTTCTGGTTTTGCAGTACTGTGTAACAGCTGCTCACAGTGAGCTCACAAACCCTCACACCTTCACCTATTTATCGCTCAGTATGTTTTCATTATTGCTGTGTACATGTTGTATTCAACTTTTAGGTAATATTGTTTCAAGCATTATTTATTGTTGTAATTATAAGAACGTTAAATGTATGAGTGAACTGTGAGTGTGATAGTTGGTTTTTAGGGAGCAGTATTTCAGTTTCGTTGCATTGTTTATTAACAATGGAATGACAATAAAGGCACTTTGACTTTGACTTTACCTTTTTTTCTTTTCTGATTGTTTACCTTTTTTACCTTTCTGTGTTAAAATGTTAATAAAAAGTAATAAATGAACATGTCAAACATGAAATAATCCTTTTGTTGACCAAAATATAATAATAATAATAATAATAATAATAATAATAATAATAATAATAATAATAATAATAATCACCCAAAATATAATAAAAATAATCATCTTTAAGCAAAATGAAAGAAATTTTTGAAGTTTACAGCATAAAACGCACTCATTCTAATTGGGGTCATTTTTGACCACACTCATGGAAGAGTGTAGGAATTAGTTGGTCATGCATCTAAGGGTTTACAGGT
>JAJAQF010000398.1:0-20855 GCA_020510985.1 Pholidichthys leucotaenia
GTGTGATTCTTCCTTTGATGTGTGATGTATAAATGTGGGGGTTCTGATGCAGCTCACTCTCGTCTGTTCCTGAGAGATAGCTGGGGATGTGAAAGCTACATTAAAACCTGAATTGAGAAATAATTCAGTCTCGTTATTTCACGCTTCCCACAGTATGATGAAAGAAAAACCCATAATGGTCGAAGAAATAACTTGAATCTGACAAAAGTGGTAATAAATGCAAATTCTATGAAAATTAACCAATGAAAATCAGACAATGCTTTTGAATTGTGGTTCAACAGAATTATTTTAAAAAACAAACTCATGAAACAGGCCTGGACAAAAATGATGGTACCCTTAACTTAATATTTTGTTGCACAACCTTTTGAGGCAATCACTGCAATCAAACGATTTCTGTAACTGTCAATGAGATTTCTGCACCTCTCAGCAGGTACAGTATTTTGGCCCACTCCTCATGAGCAAACTGCTCCAGTTGTCTCAGGTTTGAAGGGTGCCTTCTCCAGACGGCATGTTTCAGCTCCTTCCACAGATGTTCAGTAGGATTTAGATCAGGGCTCATAGAAGGCCACTTTAGAATAGTCCATTGTTTTGCTCTTAGCCATTCTTGGGTGTTTTTAGCTGTGTGTTTTGGGTCATTATCCTGTTGCAAGACCCATGACCTGCGACTGAGACCAAGCTGTCTGACACTGGGCAGCACATTTCTCTCTAGAATACCTTGATAGTCTTTTGATTTCATTCCACCCTGCACAGATTCAAGACACCCTGTGCCAGATGCAGCAAAGCAGCCCCAGAACATTACAGAACCTCCTCCATGTTTCACAGTAGGGACAGTGTTCTTTTCTTGGTATGCTTCATTTTTAGGTCTGTGAACATAGAGCTGATGTGCCTTGCCAAAAACTTCCAGTTTTGTCTTGTGTGTCCATAGGACATTCTCCCAGAAGCTTTATGGCTTGTCAACATGCAGTTTGGCAAATTCCAGTCTGGCTTTTTTATGATTTGTTTTCAACAGTGGTGTCCTCCTTGGTCATCTCCCATGACGTCCACTTTGGCTCAAACAACAACAGATAGTGCGATCTGACACTGATGTACCTTGACCTTGGAGTTCACCATGAATGTGTTTAGAGGTTGTTCTGGGCTCTTTTGTTACCATTCGTATTATCCATCTCCTCCTGCAGCCACGTCCAGGGAGGTTGGCTACAGTCCCGTGGATCTTAAATTTCTGAATAACGTGCAACTTCAGGTCGGGGAACAGGGAGATGCTGAAGTCCATACAGAGGGAGCTGAGGAGAAAGATCAGAGAAGGCAAGGACAGCTTCAGGAAGAAGATGGAGGACAAGCTGCAACAGAGCGACATCAGCGGGGTCTGGAGAAACCTCAAAACCATCTTGGGGCTCCAGAATACCTCCCCCCAGGCCACGGGGGGCAGGGAGTGGGCGAACAACCTGAATCTGTTTTTCAATAGATTTGACCAACCGCCCTCCCCCCTGTCTGCACAACAACCACTGCTGCCTCTAAGAAATCAAGTCCTGCTGCCCACTCCCCACTCCACCGACACCCCCCCCCCCCACTCCCAACACACAGCCCCCCATCCTGACCCTGACCAAGACCCAGGTGAGGACGGAGCTGAGGAAGATCAAGGTGAGGAAGGCGCCGGGACCGGACGGCATCAGCGCAAAGCTCCTCAAGTCCTGTGCAGACCAGCTGTGTGGGATTGTGACGTATATCTTCAACATGAGCCTGAAACTGGGGAGGGTACCACAGCTGTGGAAAACATCTTGTGTGGTACCTGTACCAAAAACTTCCCACCCCAAAGACCTGAACAGCTACAGACCGGTGGCCTTGACGTCCCACTTGATGAAGACCCTGGAGAGACTGCTCCTTGCTCATCTCCGCCCCCTGGTGGAACCAGCGATGGATCCACTCCAGTTCGCCTACCAGCATGGCATTGGGGTGGAGGATGCGGTGATCTTCCTCCTTCACCGTTCTCTGTCCCACCTGGAGAAGCCCGGGAATATGGTGAGGATCATGTTCTTTGACTTCTCCAGTGCTTTCAACACCATCCAACCAATGATCCTGAAGGACAAGCTGCTGCGCGCAGGGGTGGACCAGCACCTGTCATCATGGATCCTGGACTACCTCACGAACCGGCCTCAGTTTGTGAGAACCCGGGACTGTGTTTCCGACACGATCATCAGTAGCACAGGGGCCCCCCAGGGAACGGTGCTGGCTCCCTTCCTGTTCACTCTTTATACTGCGGACTTCTCACACAACACAACACATTGCCATCTACAGAAGTTCTCTGATGACTCTGCGATCGTTGGTCTCATCTCCAACGGAGATGAAGCTGAGTACAGAGGGCTTATCCAGGACTTTGTGGACTGGTGCTATCGGAACTGCCTCCAGATCAACGCGAGGAAAACTAAGGAGCTGGTGGTGGACTGCCGCAGGCATGGGCAGCCCCTCACAGCACCAGTAAATATACAGGGAACAGACATTGAGATGGTGACATCCTATAAGTACCTGGGTATTCATCTGAACAATAAACTAGACTGGTCACACAATACTGACGCACTCTACAAGAAGGGACAGCGCAGGCTGTTCCTGCTGAGGAGACTCAGGTCTTTTGGTGTACAAGGGGCGCTGCTGAAGTCATTCTATGACACGGTGGTGGCATCAGCCATCACTTTTGGAGTGGTCTGCTGGGGCAGTGGCATTACTGCAGCCGATAGGAAGAGACTGAACAAACTGATTAAGAAAGCTAGCTCTGTCCTGGGGCAGCGCCTTGATCCGATGGAGGAGATAGGAGAGAGAAGGACGGTGGCTAAACTGTCATCTCTGCTGGAGTCCGAGTTCCACCCTATGCAGGACATACTGGATGCACTGAGGAGCTCATTTAGCAGCAGACTACATCATCCCAGGTGCACAACCGAGAGGTTTCGTAGGTCCTTCCTACCAACGGCTGTCAGACTGTACAACCTAAGCAGGGCTGCTCGCAGAGATAGCAAAAAGACGTAACAAACTAATAGTTTTTTTGAATGCAAAAGATGCAATAGACTTACACAATGGTCCTCTCCGGCATACAACTAGGAACATACCGGTCGCTATGGAGGGTGAGAATATGTATGGGCACATAATCATACCATGTAGGATAACAAAATAGACGGTTATGCTGTTTCATCCCACCTAGCAACAATGCTCTGCACTGTGTGTGTTTATATATTTACATATTTATTCCATCTAGCTACAATGCTCAGCACTGGGTGTGTTTATATTTATATATCTATATATTTATTCCATCTAGCTACAATGCTCCGCACTGTGTTTTTATATATCTACATATTATTCCATCTAGCTACATTGCTCCGCACTGTGTGTGTTTATATACTTGCATATTTATTCCACCTAGCTGCAATGCTCCGTACTGTGGGTGTTTATATATTTACATATTTATTCCATCTAGCTACAATGCTCTGCACTGTGTGTTCATATATTCATATATTTATTCCATCCAGCTACAATGCTCTGCACTGTGTGTCTGTGTGTGTGTGTGTATATATATATTTTATAGTAATATGTACATATGTATATTAGCTGCTCTTGCTTGCTTGTTTTTTTTTTTCTTGCCTTCTGATTGTTGCTCTGAGTGTTGCTATCCCTGTGCTGTTGCAATCCTGGAATTTCCCCGTTGTGGGACTAATAAAGGCTTATCTTATCTTAACTGTAGTCACCGAAACATCAAGCTGCTTGGAGATGCTCTTATAGCCTTTACCTTTAACATGGTGTCTATAATTTTCTTTCTAATCTCCTAAGGCAACTCTCTCCTTTGCTTCCTCTGGTCCACGTTTAGTGTGGTACACACCATGTCACCAAACAGCACAGTGACTAATTTTAAATAGGCCGACTTACTGATTACAAGTTTGTAGACACTTGTGATGTTAATTAGAGGACACATCTTGGTTGAACATGTCCCTATGGTCACATTATTTTCAATCTTTTCTAGGGGTACCATCATTTTTGTCCAGGCCTGTTTCATGAGTTTGTTTTTTAAAATAATTCTGGTGAACCACAATTCAAAAGGATTGTCTGATTTTCATTGGTTAATTTTCATAGAATTTTTATTTATTACCACTTTTGTCAGATTCAAGTTATTTCTTTGACCATTGTGGGTTTTTCTTTCATTAACAGAGGGGTACCAACAATTTTGTCCACGTCTGTACAGCTTATAATTAGATTTTTTGTTTTCTTGGTCAGTCTCAACAGTAACACATTCTCGAATCCCTGGTAGTGCAAAGGACATTCCATTTACAAGTTTACACCTATACAGGTCATCAATATACAATGCAACACCACCACCTTTTTTTTGAGATCTGTTAATATAAAACATCTGATATCTCTCTATTGCCATCAGAGACGCCTGCTCTTCACTGAGCCTGGGTTCAGAGACGGTGATAGCCGTAAATTTTCTATCTAGCTGTTTTAAATAGTCCTGAATCTGTGGAAAGTTTTTGTTAAGACTTTTGCTGTTGAAGTGTGTTATTGATAGTTTACCATTTAATTGCACTTGACTTTTGAATTGCTTTTCAGTATAACATTCACAGTAATTATGAATATTGCTGAAGAAGTGGTTATCAGGATCAGTATCATTCTCCATCTCTTCTGGTTTATGTTCAGCATAATGGCATATTTTCAGAGTCTTAATTTCCTCACTCTGTGTCAAATGACTTCCTCCATCTGGGGATGATTGATGTCTTCTAAAGTCAGTCATAAGTTTTTTGTTTTGTTTTGTTTTTTAAAGTACATTGACATGGTTTGTCACAAAAGAACTGTTCTTGTGTGGATATGGATTATCGTAGTCTCTTAATTTTCTTGATCAGTGTTCATCTATATTTATTTAAGTCAGTGAGATCTCTTTTTATCATGGCCTTTGCTTCCTCAGGTGTTCCATTCAGTTTGATCCAAGTTTGATCCAGTTTGATCTTTCTTGTCCATGTTGCCTGTATCTTGCTTTGTCTTTTCAGCATCCGTGCTTGCCGTGCTATTTCAGCATTAGTCTTTGCTAAATGTTCATTTAGGTAAACTTCTGTTCCTCGTAGCTTTCTGGCCTGCCTCAGTATGTCAGTCTTTACCCTTCTGTTCACAAAGCGCATCACAATTGATTTCTTTGCTTGATTACCCTTTCTGGGTAAAGTATGACAGGCTGAAATTGCATTTACTTCAGCCTTTATGTTTCTGCTTTCAAGGAACTGAAGCACCTGGTTTTCCAGGGAGACTGATTCACTTAGGGCAACCTCCTCACCTCTCATTCCTGTTGTAGCATTGGCATATTATTAGTATTTAATGTCTAGTCTGCTAATAATTAAATCATCCATACGAGAATATTGTTCAAGATCCTGGATGCGTCACTCCAAGTCTGCAGTTTTTTTGTCTCTTTCCTTAATTGTTAATTTCAATTCTCGGACTTTCTCCATTAGCTCTAATAGTTTAAACTGTTGACTGGCCACTTTGGTCAGTTCTTCTCACATGAAGTTCAGAGATTTTTTAATATCTTCCATTTCCTCCTTCTTTGGTGGCATTTTTAAGACAAGTTTCTATGGAAAAAAAAAAAAAAGTTTTTCAACTTGGTTTAACCAAATATTTCAGCAGTACAGAACTAATCCAGGGGTGACAAACATGTTGTTTGGAGACTGGAATTTGTTTGGTGAATTATCTAATTTGGCCCTCTGGTTTTTTTTTCCAGCTTAGTAGTGGATTCAAATTGGTGTGAACGTGGTTGTTACAATTCCAACCCGATCTCACCAAGAGGAGTACAAATCCTATCATGCTTTCCACCCCCTCAAAAAACATGCCATTTACACCAGTGTTTTTCAACCTTTTTTGAGCCACGGCACCCTTCTTATATTAAAAAAAAAAAATTTGCAGCACCTCACCACTCGAACTGTTACGAAATGACAGATTGTGTCACGCCGCGCCGCTCATCAGCGGCGCCACCTGCACGCACACCTGCACATCATCAGCGGCGAGGGATTTAAGCCGCCTCGCCCTGAGCTTCGGCCTGAAGCCGTCAGACTTCCCTACGCATCGCTGTGAGTTCCTTTTCATTCTCAGCTGATCATTCCGGTAAGAAGGTCTTACCTTTTTCTCCTCCAAGTCTGCTCCCCTGTGCACAGGTGGATTTCCCGGCGGCGGACTACTCCTTTCCATCGCCTGTTCCTCGCTGCTGCACCGGGCTCTCAAGGTGGCTGTCTACCGGACTTCGTCCCTTGCTGTGCCAGTCATCCGTCCTATCCAAGTAAGCTCCTCTCTCGCTCATTTATCTCCTGTGTTGGTGTGTGCCCGTCACCCTTCTCCCTGTGCTTTTCCCATAGGGTTGTCCGGCTGTACGGTCTCCTGCCTCTGTGCCCGAAGCAGACGCCGCCACCAACACATTCACATCCCGCAGACACACATTCATACACTCCTGTTGTTAATAAACTATTTGAACTACTCTGAGCCTGTGTGTGTGCGTCTCCTGAGCCGTGCGTTATGTCAGTACGGCTTCAGCAGAGCGGCTCGGCATACGGCGGGCTCGCACACCGGCTTACCACTCTCGAGGCTCGAGTGGATCAGATAGCCTATCAGCAACAGGTGATCCTTAATCAGTTGGTAAATATAACTAACCGATTGGACCGCTTGGACCCCCAACAGCCGTTCCTCCCGGCGCATCAGGGTGGCGCGGCTCCTGCTGCTCCAGTGGCCGTCCAGCAGGCTCCGGCGGCACCGACTCGGCTCACGCCCATTCCGACCCCCGCCCGCTTTAGCGGAAAGCTCGGCGGAGCGCGGGGGTTCATAATGCAATGTGAGTCCGTGTTCCATCGTGTGCCCGGAAACTTTCCCTCGGATCATAGCCGAATTGGTTATATCGGGAATCTCCTGGAGGGGCGAGCATTAACCTGGACCTACGCCGTAATGGCGAGGCCCAGTTATGCCGCCCTCACATATGACCAATTCGTGAGACGCTTCCTGGAAGTCTTTGACCTTTCTCGTACCGAGACGGTCCAGGTCAATCGGCTTCTCGCCCTCCAGCAGGGAAGCCGGTTGGCAGCGGACTACGCGGTCGACTTCCGGGTAGCGGCGGAGGAATTAGGCTGGGAGGAACGCTCCCTCTGTGGCCTTTTCCTCCGCAGTCTCAATGATGATCTGAGGGATGAACTGGCTGGGCGGGATATCCCTGAGACGCTAGCGGAGCTAACATCCCTAGCGATCAGTTTGGACAACAGGCTGCGCGAGCACTCCTCGGGACGGAAGTCGTCTTCTTCTCGTCCTCGTGGAGCCTCGTCACGCCTGCCCCAAGCTCGCCCCCTGGCGACGCCGCCACCATCGCGCCCCGAGGAGTCGGAGCCGATGGTGACGGGCTGGACAAAGCTCTCCCCGGCGGAGAGACAACGCCGCCGTGAGTTAAATCTCTGTATGTATTGCGGAGATAGTCAACACACGGTAGAGCTTTGTCCACAGAAGCCAAACGGCGGGGTCCGCGAGTCACTGTAGGAGGCCTCGCGGACGTCAATCGGTTAAGTCCCCTCACACAATTGAAACTGCCCATCCGCTTCTGTCACAACTCCACTGGGCATCTCACCCACGCACTGGTGGATTCGGGCGCAGAGGGCAGCTTTATTTCTCAAAGCCTGGCAACCCGATTGGGCATCCGCTGTCAGGCACTACGGAATCCTATCTCCCTGGTCAACCTCTCTCGTGCCTCCCTTGGGAGAGTTACACACCAGACCATCCCCGTCCCGGTTATTGTCTCTGGAAACCACCGGGAGGAGATAACCTTTTACGTCCTGCCCAACTCTGTGTCGCCCGTCATCCTGGGGTATCCCTGGCTACGCCTCCATAACCCCATTTTGGATTGGAAGTCCGCCGGGGTGTCGGCATGGAGCACGTTCTGCATGAGCACCTGTCTACAGTCCGCTGCCTGCTCTCCGTCCGCTTCTCCCTCACCTACGGACGCTGCGCCCCCGGACCTGTCCTTGGTGCCATTGGAATTTCACGACCTGGGTATGGTATTCAGCAAATCCAAGGCGATGTCTCTCCCTCCTCATAGACCCTATGACTGCGCAATCAACCTCCGCCAGGGGGCACCCTTACCCTCTGGACGACTCTACAGTCTATCGGCGCCGGAGAAGGAGACCATGAACTCTTACCTCAAGGAGTCGCTGAGTGCTGGGATAATCCGCCCATCGTCATCACCTGTGGGGGCAGGATTCTTCTTCGTCGGTAAGAAGGACGGATCCCTCCGTCCTTGCATTGACTATCGTGCCCTTAACGACATTACGGAGAAGGATCGCTACACCCTGCCCCTCATGGACACCGCTTTCCACTCCCTCCAGGGGGCGACTTGGTTCACCAAGCTGGATCTACGCAGCGCATACCACCTCGTCCGGATCCGGGAGGGAGATGAGTGGAAGACAGCCTTCCGTACCGCGAACGGCCACTTCGAATACCTGGTGATGCCGTTCGGGTTGACCAACGCTCCAGCCGTCTTTCAGCGCCTCATCAATGACGTCCTCCGGGATTTCATCGGCCTTTTCGTGTTCGTCTACCTGGATGACATTCTCATCTTCTCCAAGTCCAGGGACGAGCACCAGGTCCACGTGAGGCGGGTCCTCCAAAGGCTGCTGGAGAACCGGTTGTACGTGAAGGCCGAGAAATGCGAGTTTTACGCGAAGACAACATCCTTCCTCGGGTTCATCATCTCCCATGACCAGGTGCTTCCGGACCCAGAGAAGGTGAAGGCGGTGGTGGAATGGCCCACACTTGCATCAAGAAAGCAGGTGCAGCAGTTCGTTGGGTTTGCAAACTTCTACCGCCGCTTCGTCCCAAGTTTTGGCACCATCGTCGGCCCGCTGACCCTCCTCACGTCCCCTAAGGTCCCGTTCCGGTGGACCGAAGAGGCCGCGGCTGCCTTCCAGGCGCTGAAGGCGGAGTTCTCCTCCTCCCGGGTCCTTAGCCAAGTCAACCCTGCGCTGCAGTGCATCATGGAAGTGGACGCTTCGGACACAGGAGTGGGGGCGGTGCTATCCCAGCGGTCGCCAGATGACGGAATCAAACGGCCCTGCGCCTTCTTCTCCCGGCGCTTGTCCCCGGCGGAGAGAAATTACGACGTGGGTGACAGAGAGCTTCTCGCCATCAAGCTCGCGCTACAGGAGTGGCGTCACTGGCTAGAGGGGGCGGACCTGCCGTTCGTGGTCCTGACGGACCACAAGAACTTGGAGTACCTTAGATCTGCCAAGTGCCTGAACGCCCGCCAGGCGCGCTGGTCCTTGTTCTTCGCCAGGTTCCAATTTACCATCACCTTCAGGAATGGCTCCAAGAACGGCCTGCCCGACGCCCTCTCTAGGCAATTCGCCCCTGAGGAGTCGGAGGACACGGTCCACACCAACCTACCCAGGTTGTGCGTCGTGGGAGCCCTCACCTGGGACATTGAGAGCAAGATCCGGAAGGCGCAGGAAGTGGAACCTGACCCTGGCGGCGGACCGGAGGGGAGGCTGTTCGTGCCATCCACGGTTCGGGGGGAGGTCATCCACTGGTTGCACACATCCAAGCTCACCTGTCACCCTGGCTGCTCCCGGATGATTGACCTCCTCCAACGGTCCTTCTGGTGGCCGGGCCTGCGGAGGGACGCTGCCCGCTACGCCCGGGCCTGTCCAGTGTGTGCCACCAACAAATTGGGTAATGCCCCTCCAGCGGGTTTGCTCCAGCCTCTGCCCGTCCCTGGCAGGCCCTGGTCACATATCGCCCTGGATTTTGTCACCGGACTCCCAGTCTCAAACACCTACGACACCGTCCTGACCATCGTGGACCGCTTCTCCAAGGCGGCACACTTCGTTCCCCTACGAGGTCTCCCAACTGCCCTGGAGATGGCGGACCTCCTAATCCAGCACGTGGTCAGGCTGCATGGGATTCCGGTGGACGTGGTCTCGGACCGAGGGCCCCAATTTTCCTCAGAAGTTTGGAGGTCGTTTTGCAACGCCTTAGGAGCCAAGGTGAGCCTCTCCTCCGGCCATCACCCCCAATCCAACGAGCAGTGTGAGCGGACCAACCAGGAGCTGGAGGCTGCGCTCCGCTGTGTAACGGCGTCCAAACCAACGTCCTGGAGTAACCACCTCGCCTGGGTTGAATACGCCCACAACACCGCTCGCTCTTCTGCTACAGGGATGTCCCCCTTTAAGGCGTCCCTGGGTTACGATCCCCCGCTGTTCCCGGCGCAGGAGAGTGAGGTAACTGTCCCCTCAGTACGGGCGCATCTCAGGCAGTTCCGCTCCATCTGGGCGTCAGCGCGCAATGCGCTTTTACGCACGGCGGAGCGCAACAGAGCCGTGGCGGACCGGCACAGAAGACCTGCCCCGGCGTACAGAGTTGGTCAGCAAGTCTACGTGTCGACCCAGGAAGTGATTTTAAAGGGCGAGAGGAGGAAGCTGGCACAGCGCTTTATGGGCCCATACCCCATCAACCCGGTGGCTGTGCGTGTAGCTATTCCCCCCTCCCTCCGCATCCATCCCACCTTCCACGTGTCCAAGGTGAAGCTGGCAGTCTCCGACCCCCTTTGCCCTCCTCCTGCTGCGCAACCAGCGCCCCGGATGATTGATGGCCATTCCGGCCTGGCCCGTCTCCTCCATCCTGGACTCCCGGCGTCGGGGTCGTGGGTTGCAGTACTTGGTGGACTGGGAGGGCTATGGGCCTGAACATCGGCAGTGGGTTCCCTCGTCGTTTGTGTTGGACCCATCGCTCATCGCTGATTTCCACCGAGCGCACCCAGAGAAGCCATCGCCAGGAGGCGCTGCTAGAGGGGGGAGTACTGTCACGCCGCGCCGCTCATCAGCGGCGCCACCTGCACGCACACCTGCACATCATCAGCGGCGAGGGATTTAAGCCGCCTCGCCCTGAGCTTCGGCCTGAAGCCGTCAGACTTCCCTACGCATCGCTGTGAGTTCCTTTTCATTCTCAGCTGATCATTCCGGTAAGAAGGTCTTACCTTTTTCTCCTCCAAGTCTGCTCCCCTGTGCACAGGTGGATTTCCCGGCGGCGGACTACTCCTTTCCATCGCCTGTTCCTCGCTGCTGCACCGGGCTCTCAAGGTGGCTGTCTACCGGACTTCGTCCCTTGCTGTGCCAGTCATCCGTCCTATCCAAGTAAGCTCCTCTCTCGCTCATTTATCTCCTGTGTTGGTGTGTGCCCGTCACCCTTCTCCCTGTGCTTTTCCCATAGGGTTGTCCGGCTGTATGGTCTCCTGCCTCTGTGCCCGAAGCAGACGCCGCCACCAACACATTCACATCCCGCAGACACACATTCATACACTCCTGTTGTTAATAAACTATTTGAACTACTCTGAGCCTGTGTGTGTGCGTCTCCTGAGCCGTGCGTTATGTCAGATTGTAGCGTGTCTAATAACAATTTAGTCTAGTAATTAGGCCTGTAACAATAACAAATTTTGGCAAACAATAAATTTTTAAAAGTATGTAAATATTTTATTCATCACAGTCATGTTTATATCTGCATTGTTGGTCAAAGGCTCCTTTATACCAGACAGTGGGGAAATGCAGGCTCTACAGGGCTGCATGCCGTTTTGTTCCCACTTAAAAAATTAAGTGGGATGATTATGTTTTTAATGAATTTTTCAGTTTTTGTTACAATTGTTTTCAAATATAGGCCACATACTGGTTTGTTGACCTTATTGTTCTCTCCTCGCTCATTTGGCTTCGGTCCAAAATGCTCCCACACTAGAGTTTTGGAATTCGGTTTTCTATTTATTCTTCCAAACTTTCTGGAATTGTGCAGCTGTCAGGAAACTCTGCCACAAGCGGTCCTGCTGCACTCATGTTGTAATTTGTTTATGCACAGTGTGAAACAATTACATACAAATCAGCTTTGATTTGTAAAGACAAAGGTAGCAATGTTGCCTAACAGTGAGAAGGTTCCAGAATCCAATCTTTAGGCTGGCAGGGGTGGGAACCCTTCTGTGTGGAGTTTGCAATGGTCTCCCTGCGCTGCTTGGATTTATTCCAGGAGCTCCAGTTTCCTCCCACAATCCAAAGACATACACTACCATTCAAAAGTTTGGGGTCACTTAGAAATTTCCTTATTTTTGAAAGAAAAGCACTGTTTTTTTTCAATGAAGATAACTTTAAACTAATCAGAAATACACTCTAATATCTAATATACATTGCTAATGTGGTAAATGACTATTCTAGCTGCAAATGTCTGGTTTTTGGTGCAATATCTACATAGGTGTATAGAGGCCCATTTCCAGCAACTATCACTCCAGTGTTCTAATGGTACAATGTGTTTGCTCTTTGTGTCAAAAGGCTAATGGATGATTAGAAAACCCTTGTGCAATCATGTTAGCACAGCTGAAAACAGTTTAGCTGGTTAGAGAAGCTATAAAACTGACCTTCCTTTGAGTAGGTTGAGTATCTGGAAAAAATTATTATTTCAAATACAAATCATTATTTCTAACCTTGTCAATGTCTTGACTATATTTTCTATTCATTTTACAACCCATGGTGGTAAATAAGTGTGACTTTTCACGGAAAACACAAAATAATTGTCTGGGTGACCCCAAACTTTTGAACGGTAGTGTACATGTTTGGTTAATTGATGACTCTAAATTGTCCCTACATAAAAATCTCCAATAGGCCCTTAGAATAGAGGGTTAGTACTAGTGAAGTGCTTTGAGTGGTCTCGAGACTAGAAAAGCGCGATATACAGTGGCATGAAAAATGTGTTTGTCCCATTCCTAATTTCTCATTTTTTTGTATTTGTCACACTTAAATATTTCAGATCAAACAAATTTAAATATTAAAGAAAGCTAAAACAAGTAAACACAAAATGCAGCTTTTAAATGAAGGTGTTTATTACTAAGGGTAAAAAAAATCCAAACTTCCATGGCCCTATGTGAAAAAGTGATCCCCCCCCCATTAAAACACAAATTAACTGTGGTTTATCACATATTTAGAAAGCTGAGATCAATTTCTCTAGCCACACCCAGGCCTGATTACTGCCACACCTGTTCTTAATCAAGAAATCACTTAAATAGGACCTGCCTGACAAAGTGAAGTTGACCAAAAGATTCTCAAAAGTGAGACATCGTGCTGTGATCCAAAGAAATTCAGGAACAACTGAGAAGCAAAGTAGTTGAGATCTATCAGTCTGGAAAAGGTTATAAAGCCATTTCTAAAGCTTTGGGACTCCAGCCAACCACAGTGAGAGCTATTATCCACAAATGGCGAAAACATGGAACAGTGGTGAACCTTCCCAGGAGTGGCCAACTGACCAAAATTACCCCAAGAGCGTAGCGACGACTCATCCAAGAGGTCACAAAAGACCCCACAACACCATCCAAAGAACTGCAGGCCTCACTTGCCTCAGTTAAGGTCAGTGTTCATGACTCCACCGCAAGAAAGAGACTGGGCAAAAATGGCCTGTATGGCAGAGTTCCAAGACGAAAACCACTGCTGAGCAAAAAGAACATAAAGGCTCATCTCAGTTTTGCCAGAAAACATCTTGATGATCCCCAAGACTTTTGGAAAAATTCTCTGTGGACTGCCGAGACAAACTTTAAACTTTTTGGAAGCTGTGTGTCCCATTACATCTGGCATAGAAGTAACACAGCTGTCATGAACTGCCACTGTTTGCCACGTTCACAGGGCAAACAGATGACGCCAAATGCAGACAGTAAGTTTGCATATTTAATAAACCCACGCACACAAGAACACTCATAACAGAACAGATAAGTAACTACGGTTTCCCAGCAGGGCTGGACTTACGGTAAAGATAACCACGGCGACAGGAACGCCGTCCCAGGACCAGCATGGGAGAAAAAATGTCCCAGCAATTAACAAACATAGGGCCAAGGCATAAACAGGTAGAGTGAGTGATTGCACAATGAGAACCAGCTGTGAGTCATATGGAGAGGAGATGGGACTGACAGTTTGACAGGAACACCGCCCATACCAGAGCAAAAACGGAAGTTGCCCTGACAGCTATAGCCCCGAAGAGAGACAACACAGAACAAAAGCTTATAGACAAAAATAAAAATATAAAGTCAGAACTAAAAAAAGGACAAATAATAAACTGAAGGATGAATACAGATAATACCAAATATATAGATGACAAAACAGCGGTGAACGTAAACAGGAGAGATCATACAGAATGTCAGAAAACCAACCAATTACTACATGACAGGAAACAAAGAACCCCAAAAAATGCAACAAATGTACAAATAGAGAAAAAGACAATGAGACTGAGTGTGGTGGAACCCCCCGCGCTCAGATCATGACAACAGCATTTCAGAAAAGAATCATCATACCAACAGTAAAATATGGTGGTGGTAGTGTGATGGTCTGGTGCTGTTTTGCTGCTTCAGGACCTGGAAGACTTGCTGTGGTAAATGAAACCATGAATTCTGCTGTCTACCAAAACATCCTGAAGGAGAACGTCCGGCCATCTGTTCATGACCTCAAGTTGAAGTGCATTTGTGCTCTGCAGAGAGACAATGATCCAAAGCACAGCAGCAAGTCCACCTCTGAATGGCTTAAGAAAAACAAAATGAAGATGTTGGAGTGGCCTAGTCAAAGTCCTGACCTGATTCTGATAGAGATGCTGTGGCATGACCTTAAAGAGGCAGTTCATGCCCGAAAACCCTCCAATGTGGCTGAATTATAACAATCCTGCAATGATGAGTGGGCCAAAATTCCTCCATAGCACTGTAAAAGATTCATTGCCAGTTATCGCAAATGCTTGATTGTAGTTGTTGCTGCTAAGGGTGGCCCAACCAGTTATTAAGTTTAGGGGGCAATCACTTTTTCGCACAGGGCCATGTAGATTTGGATTTTCCCCTTTAATAATAAATACTTTAACTTAAAAAGTGCATTTTGTGTTTACTTTTGTTATCTTTGTCTAATATTTAAATTTGTTTGATGATCTGAAACATTTAAGTGTGACAAACATACAAAAAAATGAGAAATCAGGAAGGTGACAAAGACTATTTCACACCACTGAAAGTACAGGTCCTTACCCTTACCAGTCCTAAATTAGTCTGAAAATGAGGCTTACTCCGTGAAGGTTTTGTTGACCGCCTGGTTGGTGCTGAGGGCAGACAACATTGGGATGCGGTTTCTGAAAGAGGTGATGACATTTTCCCGGCTGGTGTGCCCCTGTGGATGGTGTTGTGGGCTCACACAGGGCAGTGTCGGAGAGTGACCAGTTTCTTTAAAGAGTATTTTTTTCAGTCACTTCCACGGAGTGAATGAAAAAAGGCAGAGGCAGCTCTGACCATCTCCGTCTGCTGTAGAACCAACACCAGACTGTCCTGGTTTGGCTCTGGGCAGTCTCCCTGTTCAGCTCTGCTCCATACTCATTCATGCATTCTGGTTCACCTCTCATTAACTTTCACCCCGTGAGAGTAAGTATAAATGAGAGTGAGTGAGAGTGAGTGAGTGTGTTCGGGAGAACATGAATAAATGTTAGGGAGTCAGAGCACAAATCAGAATGTGTACATGACTGAGAGTGAGTGAGAGCGAGTGACAGTGTGAGTGGAAGAATAAGTATGATTGAGATGAATGAGTATGAAAGTGAGTGAGTCAGTGTATGTGCTGGTCAGGGGGTGCTGGACTGATAGGGGTGCTTCCTAATGGCCATGTGGGCTCCCTCCGGTGTGGAGGAGAGGGTTTGCATCCCCTGGGCATGAGTGCCTTGCGGGTTCCGGGGCATAGGTCTGGGGCTCTGAGGTGGGCGTGGGTCTGCTGTGGGGGGGAGGGGGGGCACTGGCCTCCCAGTGCACGGGGCCCGGGGCTTGCGTTGGCCGCACTGGGAGGGAGGAGGGTGGCTGGCCAGACCTGCGGCGGGGGGGTGTCACACCAGCCTCCTCTAGCCGGCCTTTCTGGGGGGAACGCCTGGTTATCCTGGGGCTTGGTGGCTTCAAGTCATTTGTGCTTTGTGGAAGCTGTAGAATGTGTAAATGATGAGGCAAGTTGGTCTCAAGCAGTTTATTACACATTCTCTCTCATGAGCATAGTAGAAAAGAGGACCTCTCACACAGAACTCTTCACTTATATACTCAGGTCCTTCTGCATATCAAAAGGTCACAATGCATTCACATAAAAGGTCACATTGCATTTCCGCATAAATCCCTTAGCATCCCCCTCACAGTCTTTGGCCCCAAAGGCTCCTCCAAGCCGTCTCTCGCATATCAAAGATTACACTTTCACAGCTTCCTGTTATCCCCAAGGAAACTCTGCACTTGTACTTATCTAAGATGTGAGGCATTATGTAAGGCATTAAGTAAGTCACATGTGTGGCTACAAAGCTACCATTGCATGCCCTGGGGGTTGGTGGTGCTGTCTTGCTTTTAAAGGTTTCATGGAGGGTGTTGCTGCAGTCTGCTAAACTCTTTATATGTTTCCTGACAAACCATTCAAATACACACACTCACTTTCACGGCCACCTTCACACACATGCTCACACACACACATGTGTGTGTGTGTGTGTGTGGGGGGGGGGGGGTTGAAAAGTTCATCGGCTGAAAAGTTCATAGTGGTCAAATTTGACCAAACTAGTACATACCCGTAGAAAGCAAGTATTCCTGTCTGAAACAGGTAGCCCAATCAGGCTTTACAGGCCCAGATGTAGGCTGTGTTTGAAAGTTGAAGACAGAGGTGTAGCCTGTATGTAGGCAATCACAGATGTTAGACTTTGACAAATACGAAAGGGAAAGAACTGAGATTTATTTGATTGTGTGAATATTAATTACAGAATAATTTAAAATGAATGGGACATCAAATATTAGCCACTGTTTATTTGTTTGTCAGATCGCTTATTTGTGTGATCTTTTGTGACTTATATTCATAATGCTGTATCTTGCACTTTGGGAAATGGGAGTTGTTTACTCACCATTTTAATTTAGTTTATATGTGTAGTTCATAGTCTGCTGTCAATAAACTCATACAGCACTATAACAGGCCATGTTTGGAAATATTTGAGACCCATTGTAGTGCATCCTATTATATTTTGGCAATATTATAAATACAAAACTGTCATGAACAGCCCAATCAGGGCTGGAATTGGGAACACCATGCGCAAGCTGTAAGTTTTGCACATTTAATGAATAAACACAAAATAGACACCAACACTTACAGAAAAGCGGGGAGCACCTGGAGAAAAAAAAAAAAAAAAACAGATGGGGATTCTGTCAAAGAGACCAGGAAACATGGCATGAACGTCAGGGCTTGACTTCACTAAGACTGCTGCGAAGACAAAGTCTTCCCAACGGTCTTAAATAATCCATACACAAATGAGAGCAGCTGTGGGATCATGAGGAAGGAAAATAACGGAAAATAATAATATTCAGACTAAAACCTCCCGGCACATGAACAGCTTTTTCCCCTCTGCCATCAGACTGCTGAACATTAAGTGACTTATTGACTCTCGTGCACTATATACAGCAGCTCATGTCGTTCATCACTGTTTTTCTGTTGCATTATCGACTGCACTGTGGTACCCCATATTATCTGCTACTTGCTAATTTATTTAAATCTGCCTTGACTAGTATTACTCATTATTATTATTATTATTGTTATTATTATTATTATTACTTATTATTCTACACTCATTGCATGTTTTTAGTCTTTTAGGTTTTTTTTAGTTTATCTCTTTATCTCATCATGTTTTTAATGTTGCAGCATGGCACCGAGACAAATTCCTAGTTTGTGTACTACATGAACAATGGCAATAAATCTGATTCTGATTCTGATTCTGATTCTGACGAAATTTGAGGCGCCTATGACAGCCTGTGAGCAGGGCTCGACACCCAGAAATGACGCACGAGCTGTCACGGCGCCTCCATTGACGTGATACGAAATAATGATACAACCACTACAGAAATAACTATAAACGAGTAAAAAACCCAAAGAATATAAACTAACATAACACAACGCCCACAAAACATAAATAATACCATAACCCCAAAATAACACTATAAATAAACAGGACAATAAAGACACCACTACAGCAGATATAAATGAACAAGGAAATAAACAAACAGAAAAAGACTAAACCATAAAAGGAAACTGGGCACAACCCCCGTCCATGTCAAGGATCATGACAGAGTCCCCTCATCAAGGAGTGGACCCCAGACACCCCAGGGTAACATCACAGAAAAAACAAACAAACAAAAAAAAAACAGACGACCCTCTCCCCTTCAACAAGGCACAGAGGGACCAAATCCAACCAAAAACCAAAACAAAAAACACTCATGTCCCACAGAAGAACCAAAAGCGGTGGTGACAGACTCTTGGAGAGTAGTTGGGAAAAGTGAGGTAGTTCAGCGGGTCTCCCCGAGTCCCGGGACTACCGGAGCTTGTGATGGAATGGACTGAGGCATAGCACCCACAGTGGCCTTGGATTGGTGTGAAGCACCCACTAACTAACTAACTAACTAACTAACCTACACTTATATAGCGCTTTTCTAGTCACAAAGACCACTCAAAGCGCTTTCATTAATACTAACCCTCTATTCTAAGGGCCTATAGGAAACAGATATCTAGGGACAATTTAGAACAGCCAATTAACCTAACATGCATGTTTTTGGCATGTGGGAGGAAACCGGAGAAATCCCGGAGTAAACCCACGCAACACGGGGAGAACATGCAAACTCCACACAGATCACTGTTGGTCGGGGGCTGGGATCGAACCCACGATCCCACGATCCCCACAATCCCCCGGCCAAGGGTAAACTGTGCTGCCGCAGTGCTAACCACTGCGCCACCGTGCAGCCACGAGGAAATGCTTGACCTGCAAGAGAACCAGACTAAGGAGGCAGTCAATCAACGGGGCCTTGGATGGAGGCGCTGCACACATGGTGGCTCCAGATTGTGGTGTAGCTGCACCCGCGGAAGCCCCGGACTGGGGTGTAGCTGCATCCGTGGAGGCCCTAGACTGGGGTCTAGCTGCACCCATGGAGACCTTGGACGAATGGGGAGCAGCACCCATGGAGACCTCGACCAGAGGGGAAGCAGCACCCACGGAGACCTCGGTGACCCTAGATAGTGGCTCAGGTGAAGGAACAGAGACAGACACACACACCGGGTCAGGGTCACCGGCAGCAGTGGAGTCCGGTGAGGAGGGCTCAGGTTCAGCTGACAACTGCCCTTGGACCGCCTCACCAAGAGCCAGGCAAGATCTTTCTAAAACAGAGAATGTGAAAACGAGAAAGAGCACTTGACTGAGCTTGAGCTTCACCGCCGTCTAGGACTCCGGCGATCCTGGCTGGGGTGTCTCGGCTCTCTCCACCCAAGTATCCACCTTAGACACAGCCACCTTGGGAGAAAGAGAGGCTGTATCCATGGAGATCTCTGGCGACAACAGCCGAGGCATGTTGGCCTCCATTGTCTGGGCAACATTCTCCCGATATGGCCACCTCGGGAGAAGGAGATGAAGTAAATGCAGCAGCAGCAGAGGGGGATAGCTCAGCCAAAATATGAGACTGCAGCTGAGCCCCCCCCCCCCCCCCCCCCGCCACCACCACCACCACCACTACCACCACCGGGAATTAGGCAAGGTAATTCATCATTATGTGTTAAAGAGTGAGAGGTTACTTGCCTTAATTCCCAGGCTGTGAAGGTTGCTGCTGCTGGCTTCCCAGAAGATTTCCTCTCGATCTCGATAGTGGGTGGAGGCCAGGGCATGAAGAGACAAAACGATGAAAGAGCAGTGGCTAAACTTTTATTGGTAAAATTCCTTATTTTGACTCCATACTCGGGGATACATGCTGTGATGGCTCACTCTGTCTGCTCATTATCCTCAGCTGCGCACACACCTGCTCTCCATCACTGCCGGGGCTATGTACACCACGCTGCCCTCGGATCAGCGCGGAGTCGTCTGTCTCCATGGTCAGATGAGACCTACTCTTGCCTTCGTCCTCTTCATAGAACTTCCTTGCCACAGCCTACTCTTGTCTGTGAACCTCGCCTCCTGTCATCCATCATCAGGAAGGATAATCACCTCTACAACAAGTAAGCCCTTGTTCTATTCATCATTGTCTATGCTCGTCCCCTGTGCACAGGTGGAGATCCATGGCGGTGGACCTCTCTCTCTCCTGGCGGCAGACCGAGCTGCACTGCACATTCCCTGACCTCTCCTATCACCTCCAGCTGCAACCTGGACAAGCGGGCACTGTCCTCCTGGCCAGAGCCTCCGAGCTGAACCTGAGCCCAAAACCATCTTTGCAAACAGTAAGCACTGGACTATTCTGTACATCCCCTCTGGGGTCCAACACTAACTCTCCCTGTCTCTGCTTGTCCATAGGGTTGCCAGGATAGACGGTGCTCTGCTCACCCCCGGCTGCTACACTATCACACACACGTGCGCGCACACACACACACACACACACACACACACACACACACACACACACACACACACACACACACACACACACACACACACACACAGAACATAATAAAGATAATTGCATCTACTCTTGAGTCTGAGTCTGCTCTCTGGGTCGGTAAACCATATCAGTACGATTCCGCCAAAGTGACCCAGTAGACAGCGCGCTAGCACACAAAGTTAACAACCTAGAGGCTTGAGTGGATCAATTAGCTTACCAGCAGCAGGTCATCCTCACTCAGCTGGCCCGAATTAATGATTGGTTGGATTGCCTGGCAGGTCTGCAGGCTTTTCCTCCGGCTCCAAGTAGCGCCTCTGCTCCCGCTAGCTCCCAACCTGTTCAGGTTACCACATCCCGGCTAACGCCGATCCCCACTCCCACTCACTTTAGCGGTAAGCTAGGGGGTTCCTTCTCCAGTGTGAGATAGTTTTCC
>JAJAQF010000399.1:0-20822 GCA_020510985.1 Pholidichthys leucotaenia
AACAGTCACGTGACACCGTCCTTCTGATACAGACCTTGGAACAGCTTTTCGAATCACAAGTTCCGCCTAGGTTCCGGAACGTTCCAGAACACTGTTTCGATTTTGCCATCACTACTTATATTGTTATTTTCTTCAGATCCTAGTCCCCCTAATAACCATCCCTGTTCCTGTCACAGTGTGGAAGTGTCAATCACTGAGAATTAGGATTAAAATAAATGATTCTCAGGCCACAACAACAAACACTCAGGAAGGCATGAGAGCAATTATACACTTTATTAAACAATTACTTAGTAGTTCTAGACTACAACAATTCCCAATAAGAGCCATAAATTCACAATGTCCACAATAAATAGTATAAATACCCTAAAATCCATACGAGAAAACAATGCAATTAAACTCCACATAAACGTCCCTCCGCTTCAGCAGAACCTTCAGCGCCTTCACTGGAGCGGTGACGCATTCACTGGCTGTCCGACCATGGACACTTGCTGTCGTCCTCCTTGACCCGGAAGAAGGCACAATTTGTCCGGGCTCCTCCAAGACCCGCATGTACGCCTCGAAGGTGAAGAACTCCGGACCCGAGGAGAGGAGGCGAACAGGAAGAGAAGAAGGAGGAGCGACTCCCACGAAAACCTGCGGCACACAGCGCAGCACAAAAACTCAACCTCCCGTGAACACACCAGGGCTATTACTCGCCCACACACAGACATTCAGCGCCTTCCTTTCACTGAGCTGCGCAAACGCCTCTCCTCCAACACAACGGAACCTCCTGTATTGATATGTGAAGTTCATATGGAGTCACCACTAGAGGGCAGTATGACCCCGGCCATGACCTGACTATAAAAGGAGATGTACATGTGCCACTGTGTGGTTAGTTGTTAGTTGCAGTTGAAGTGACAAGTAAAAAGTCCTAACTGACACCCGGTGTGTGTGCGCCTCGTCATTACATGTTCCAGGAGAACATTACATGTTCCAGGAGAACACTACAAGGTTCCAGGAGAACATTACATGGTACCAGGAGTGGATTACATGGTACCAGGATATAAAACTACGAACCGACGGCGAAGATGAACGCTCTTCGACAGCCGGACGAGTTAAAGTTGACCGGTAACGTCAACGAGAACTGGAAAGCATTCAAACAGAGTTTTGAACTTTATTCGCTTGCTATCGGTCTCCGTGACGAGGAGCGGAAAATAGCATTACTGCTAACAGTAGCAGGGCGAGCGGCGCTAAATGTGTTTAACACATTCATCTTCACGGAAGAAGAAAAAGGCAACTTCGACGCCGTGATGAAGAAATTTGACGATTATTGCACACCGAGAAAGAATGAAACGTACGAGAGGTATGTGTTCAGAAAAAGACTTCAGAAAGAGTCAGAGTCCATCGAGCTGTATGTCACAGACCTACGGTTGAAATGTCAGTCATGCAACTTTGGAACATTGAGTGAGTCAATGATATGGGACCAAATTGTAATTGGGGTCCAAGACAACAAATTGCGGATGCAATTACTGAAAGAGACTAACTTAACGCTGGAGAAAGCGGTACAGATTTGCCAAGCGTCTGAGAGTACAAAGGCACAATTAAAGACTTTTAGCAGCAAGGAAAAAGAGACTGCTGAGGTCGATGCAGTGCGGCGCGCGAAGCCGAAAGGAACGTTGCATGCAAGAAAAAGGGAGGCAAACCCAGAGCGCGCGCGCGGGAACTGTGAGCGGTGTGGAAGGCAACACGCGCTGAAACAGTGTCCAGCATTCGGGAAGGAATGTCGCAAGTGTGGCGGAAAAAATCACTTCGCAAAGACCTGCTTCTTGAAGAAGAGGGTGCAACTCGTGGAGAAAAAGAGCGACAGCGAAGAGGATCAGTTTTACGTGGACGCCATCGAGGGAGAGACGAGCGCTGACGAATGGATAGTGTGCCTGGAGATGAATGGCACGGACATGTCACTGAAGCTCGACACAGGTGCGCAGGTAAACATCCTGCCAATGAAAGATTTTAAAAGACTGAAAAACAAACCGAAAATAAGAGATAAAAAGATTAATCTGAGAACATATGACGATAAGCCAATACCCACTAAGGGAATGTGCAGGGTTACACTGTCAAACAAAGGTAAAACAGTGAATGCATTGTTTGTACTTGTTGATGGAAATAGACAAGCAATTTTGGGTTTAAAAACATGCGATCAGCTAGGTCTGATCAAAAGGGTGAATGTCATTGATACAGACAAAGTGACAACACGAGAAAATACAGAGGCTACAACAAGTAAGCACAAACACACTGACTGGGTGAAAGAATACAAAGAGGTGTTCAAAGGAATAGGCCGCCTACCAGGCAAACAAAAAATTAGGCTGAAAGAGAATGCAGAGCCAGTCATACATGCAGCAAGAAAAGTGCCAATAGCTCTTAAAAAGAGGCTGAGAGAAACACTAGACTCACTGATAGCAGACGGAGTGGTCAGAAAAATAGAAGAACCAACTGAATGGGTTAACTCACTAGTTATAGTGGAGAAGCCAAATGGAGATTTGAGATTGTGCATAGATCCAAAAGATCTAAATAAAGTAATACAGCGGGAGCATTACAGGCTACCAACAAAATCTGACATAACCAGCACAATGAGTGGAGCAAGTTACTTCACAAAATTAGATGCCAAATCTGGGTTTTACCAACTAGTGCTCGACGAGGAAAGCGCTAAATTGTGCACATTTAATACGCCATTCGGAAGGCATTGCTTTCTACGAATGCCGTTCGGGATTAGCTCAGCCCCTGAAATTTTCCATAGAACTGTGCAGCAGTTGTTTGACGGAATAGAAGGGGTGGGAGTTTTTCTTGATGATGTGGTAGTCTGGGGAAAAACAAAAGAGGAGCACGACGAAAGGTTGGCAAGAGTTCTCACACAGGCGCAAAAGTCAGGTATGAAACTGAATAAGAGTAAGTGCCAATTCGGGGTACAGGAGATTACATACCTGGGAGAGAAATTATCTGGGGCAGGCGTGCAACCAGATCCGGAAAAAGTGCGGGCCATAGCAGAGCTGCCAGTACCGCAGGACAAAAATGACTTGCAAAGAGCCCTAGGGCTAGTCAATTACATGGGGAAATTTATTCCAAATTTATCAGCTAACACAATAGCTCTTAGAAGCTTGTTAGAGACTAATACAATGTGGCAGTGGATGGCAGAGCATGCCAGAGAATGGGAGTGGCTCAAAAGCAGTCTAATAAAGGAGCCAGTGTTAAAATTCTATGATCAGGACAAACTGCTAAAAGTGTCCACAGATGCGTCCAAAGCCGGCCTAGGAGCTGTGCTATTGCAAAAACATGACACAGAGTGGTATCCAGTCGCATACGCATCGCGCACCATGACAAGCGCAGAAAAAAAATTACGCGCAAATAGAGAAAGAGACTCTAGGTGCAGTGTTTGGATGTGAGAAGTTTCATGAATATGTGTATGGACGGTCAGTAATACTAGAAACAGACCACAAACCACTGATTGCTATCTCACAGAAGCCACTGGGTGACGCACCACCGCGCATCCAGCGTCTAATGTTAAGATTACAGAAATATGACTTGAAATTTGAGTTTACACCAGGCAAGCAACTAATTGTAGCCGATGCGCTGAGTAGGGCTAGCTTGAGCAACACCAGCAGCACAACAGAGGAAGCTGTGCAAATACATGTAGACTCTATTAAGGCACACATGCCAGTGTCAGATGCAAAATGGACGAAGATAGTGAAAGAAACACAAAAAGATGAGAAACTAAAAAGAGTAATGGAACAGATACATCAGCCAGGACAGGTTATGATTGACAAGCCTTACCAACACTTTAAAGGTGAACTGTCTGTGTTAGATGGGGTTCTGTTAAAAGGTACAAGGATAGTCATACCTACCTCCATGAGATCAGAAATGGTTAAATTAGTGCATGAGGGGCATTTGGGTATTGAAAAGTGCAAAAGACGTGCACGTGATGTTTTATATTGGCCCAACATGCACAAGGACATTGAGGCATATGTGCAGCGCTGTGACACTTGCCAGCGCCACAGGTATCAACAGCCAAAGGAGCCTATGAGGCCCCATGAGAAGCCTCAAGGTCCATGGAGAAAGGTGGGCATGGATCTATTTCAGCTTAAGGGCAAGGACTATCTGTTAGTCATGGACTATCATTCCACCTACCCAGAGTTTGCAGGGTTGAGTGACACAACAGCAGAAAAGGTGATTGCACATACAAAGACAATGTTTGCACGCCATGGAATTCCAATGACTGTTGTAAGTGATAACGGACCACAATTCACGAGTCAGTGCTTCAAAGACTTTGCAGACACATATGGGTTCAAGCACGTGACCTCAAGCCCTCTGTACCCACAGTCGAATGGGTTAGCAGAGAAAGGGGTGCAAATTGTGAAGCGCATACTGAAAAAGGCTGCAGACAATGCAGAAGACCCACATCTGGCGATCCTGAATTACCGAGCATCACCACTGGAGAATGGACTGTCCCCAGCAGAAATGCTCATGAACAGAAAACTCAGAACGCGACTTCCATCAGCATCTCAGGTGATGGAAAAGAGAGATGTGAGGCGTGATGAGAGGCAAACTGAACTGTACAACAGAACAGCACGACCTCTGAGACCACTTGCACATGAGGACATAGTGCGAGTGAGATGTGATGGAGAATGGGGACCGCTGGCAAAAGTGGTCAAAGAAACAACTCCCAGATCATATGAAGTCATCACAGAGCATGGGAAAACAATGAGGCGAAACCGACGTCACTTACTGAAAGTGCCTCAGACCAAATTGAGAGTCACAGACAGTGAAACAAGCGACATGCTAATTTCCAGCCAAACCGAACAACCAGAAATGGCTGAGAACCAGAACATAGAGACAGACACTAACAAACAGACTGAGGTGACACAAAGGAGATGCTCACAAAGGCAAATTGTGAAACCGAAAAGATTGATTGAGGAAATGTAAGGAGTACTGAAATGAAAAAAAAAAAAAAAATGTGTTGATGTTGAATTGTAAACAGAGAAAAAAAAATTGAACTTGTGATTCAGTGTACAAAGTTGAAAGAAATGTAAATAGAAATGGAGTTTATTTTGTATATAGAAATTAGAGAAAAAGTTTATAGTTGGACATGACCTTTACTAGAAAAAAAGGGAGATGTATTGATATGTGAAGTTCATATGGAGTCACCACTAGAGGGCAGTATGACCCCGGCCATGACCTGACTATAAAAGGAGATGTACATGTGCCACTGTGTGGTTAGTTGTTAGTTGCAGTTGAAGTGACAAGTAAAAAGTCCTAACTGACACCCGGTGTGTGTGCGCCTCGTCATTACATGTTCCAGGAGAACACTACAAGGTTCCAGGAGAACATTACACCTCCGTCGTCTGGACCCTCACGGCGTCTCCGGTCCCGTGCTGCCGCTGTCAGTCACCGCACCGGCTTTTCCTCCGTCCTTTCTCCGCTCCTCCCCTCGTTTCCTCCGGGCTCCTCTTTACTTCACCTCCGCATGTCCTCAGGTCCTCCGTCAACGCATCCTGTGGTCCACATGTCCTTCTGACTTCCTGTCCTTCACCCTGTCAGCATCAATAAGCACAGCGTTCCATCGGTCTGAACTCTCTTTGTCACAGTCACGCACCATCCTCACATAGGTCCTTCCGGACGAGAATTTGCAGCAGGAGCTCACTGATTGGCTCCCGCTGATCCAATCAGCAGCACAGGTGCAAACCATAATCAGTCCAAACAAAAATACACTCACACAAATAGATACAAAAGAAAACAATAATCCAGTATTCATTACATTAATATGATTCACTTTGTTACAGCCTTGAAGCTGTAACAACCCCAAAAAACAATATATACACACACCCTAAAATGCTCCACCCTGACATTCCCACCTGGTCCACCAGTCCACAGTCTACAGTGTGCCTCATGTTGCTCCAGTCCGTCTTCTGGTGGTTTCGTCGTGGTTCCATGGCGGGGTGCTGGCATGCCGGTCACGGGGAGGTGGCCGTCAGCACCAGCGGCTCCAGGCAGCAGCCACAGTATCCCCCCAGTCTAGACTAGACCCGGGGTTAAAGTGGCCTAGGCTAGATTATACCCCGGGTATATTATGGCTGAGGCCAATTCATACCCTCCAGGACTACACAAAAACTACTGGGTGGATCTTGGTGAAAATTTCCCCGGAGGTAGCCCTTGGGCCAAGGATGAACCTGTTACATTTTGGTGATGATCTGAGAGTGCATACCTCCACCAAGGACCTTGTTTATATTTGTGCAGCAGGATTATATAAAACTCCTGGATGGATGTGGATGAAATCTTTTACCAGAGGTGGTCCTTGGCCTCGTGCAGATTTGAAACTCTTTCCCAGTTTTTAAATTGTGTTGATGGGACAAGTAAAACCAGAATTATGATCAACAATTTCCATCATGTTTTTCAGACTATTTTCGTCATGTTTGGTGAACATTTGGAGCAGCAAAAAATGTTCAAAACAGAAAGTGAAATGGAAAGTAAAAACAAAAGTACAGATTCTAAACGCTGTTAGTTTGACGTTGATAGACGATGTAAACACTGAGATCTGGCTTTAATATTGTAGCACTGCCACATAAAGGGCTTCAGAAAGTGCATCAACATGTTATGCTGATGCATTTATGAATAAAATTATAAATACATAAAGATAGGCCTAATTATCATAAATAATAAAGTATAATTGTAGCCAAGGGGACGGGCGGTTAAGCCGAACTGGTGGTGTCCAACCGGGGGTTCAAACCCACAACCTCAGGCTCCAGAGTCCAGCACTCTACATGTGTCACTAAGAGGGTCGACCCACTTAGCAAGACGAGTAGGAATGCTTTGATTGACTCTGCTACATCATCTAGAAAACTTCATTTGTTGTTTGTGGTCCTATACAGTGGTGTGAAAAAGTGTTTGCCCTGTTGTAAGATGTGCCTAATGCAGGTGTTTAGAAAGGACAGCTCAGTGCGTGAACGTGAGTGAGTGCGTGCGCGCAGCCGAGGCGCGCCCCAGGTGTGTGGAATGGCCTCGACGAGTGAACGGTGTGTATGATTTTGGTGCGGATGAGAGACATAGAGCGAGGCGACCGGAGCGGGTAGAAATCATTGGTAATAACAGTGCAGTCTGTAAATAAAGCCCCAACGCTTCAGCAATACGGCCTGTGTCTCTGTGTACCACCATATCTCCTGCTTAACAAGAGTGAGGTTTTACTCGGGAGTTGACCCCGGAGGAGGAAAAGCGCCTCCGGCCCTGGAGAAGACAGATCTCCCCTGCGTCCCCCAACCACGGTTAGGAGACCAGAAGCAGGAACGGTTAACAGCCCCCTTTCCTGATTTCTCATTTTTTTGTATGTTTGTCACATTTAAATGTTTCAGATCATCAAACAAATTTAAATATTAGACAAAGATAACACAATTAGATGCAAAATGCAGTTTTTAAATGAAAGTGTTTATTACTTAGGGGAAAAAAATCCAAACCTATATGGCCATGTGTGAAAAAGTGATTGTCCCCTAAACCTAATAACTGGTTGGGCCACCCTTAGCAGCAACGACTGCAATCAAGCATTTGTGATAACTGGCAATGAGTCTTTTACAGCGCTGTGGAGGAATCTTGACCCACTTGTCTTTGCAGAATTGTTGTAATTCAGCCACACTGGAGGTTTTTTGAGCATGAACCCTTCTTTTTAAGGTCATGCCACAGCATCTCAATCGGTTTCAGGTCAGGACTTTGACTAGGCCACTCCAAAGTCTTCATTTTGTTTTTCTTAAGTCATTCAGAAGTGGACTTGCTGGTGTGTTTTGGATCATTGTCCTGCTGCAGAACCCAAGTGCGCTTCAGCTTGAGGTCATGACCAGAGGGCCAGACATTCTCCTTCAGAATTTTTTTGGTGGACAGCAGAATTCATCGTTCCATTTACCACAGCAAATTTTCCAGGTCCTGAAGCAGCAAAACAGCTCCAGATTTTCACACTACCACCACCATATTTTACTGTTGGTATGATGTTCCTTTTCTGAAATGCTGTGTTACTTTTACACCGGATGTAATGGGACACACATCTTCCGAAAAGTTCAACTTTTGTCTCGTCAGTCGACAGAGTATTTTCCTAAAAGTTTTGGGGATCATCAAGATGTTTCTGGCAAAATTGAGACGAGCCTTTATGTTCTTTTTGCTCAGCAGTGGTTTTCGTCTTAGAACTCTGCCATACAGGCCATTTTTGCTCAGTCTCTTTCTTATGTTGGAGTCATGAATAACTGAGTCAAGTGAGGCCTGCAGTTCTGTGGATGTTGTTGTGTGGTCTTTTGTGACCTCTTAGTTGAGTTGTCGCTGTGCTTTTGGGGTAATTTTGGTCAGCCGGCCACTACTGGGAAGGTTCACCATTTTTCCATGTTTTCGCCGTTTGTGGATAATGGCTCTCACTGTGGTTCACCAGAGTCCCAAAGCATCAGAAATGGCTATATAACCTTTTCCAGACTGCTAGATCTCAATTACTGTGTTCCTCATTTGTTCCTGAATTTCTTTGGATCGCAGCATGATGTCTAGCTTTTGAGGATCTTTTGGTCTACTTCACTTTGTCAAGCTGGTCCTATTTAAGTAATTTCTTGATTGAGAACAGGTGTGGCAGTAATCAGGCCTGGGTGTGGCTAGAGAAATTGAACTCAGCTTTCCACAGATGTGATAAACCACAGTACAGTATATCCAGAAAGTCTTCACAGCGCTTTACTTTTTCAACATTTTATGTTACAGCCTTATTCCAAAAGGGATTAAATTATTTTATTTTTTTCTGCAAAATTCTCCACACAATACCCCATAATGACAATGTGAAAAAAGTTTTTTTTTGAGATTTTTGCAAATTTATTAAAAATAAAAAACTAAGAAATCACATGTACAGTGATCCCTCGCTACTTCGCGCTTCACCTTTCGCGCCCTCAGTGCATCGCGGATTTTTCAAAAATATTCATCAAAAATTCAAAGTTGAGAAAAAATGGGCGGGCGCTAGCAGAAGGCAGATTAGAACATCAGGTCCGCACAACTCAAAATCCACCTCTCTGTTCGCTGTTCTCGTGTTGGCTCGGCTCGGGAATCTCGCAAGCTGATTGGCCGAGACGTTTTTTTGTTTTTCAAAACTTTATTGAGAACAAAGTGAAAGTACAGAATTATGACATAGAAAGCGCCCATACCCAGCGAAGGAAGACCACATTCATTGTTCTTTATCGCTCGTGTTGCTTAGTTTCGCCGCGTGGAACTTTTCGCTGTTCTCTTGTGCCTTTTTGTGCGAAATAGTCTTCCCGTCGAGCCACTACGCCGCCTCCTGCAGCTTCTCCAGCTGCCCTCGACGATCCTGCGCCTCTAGCACCTGACGATGAGGCGTCACCTGAGGAGCAGTAAAGCTCTCATTAACCTGTGCAGTAAATCATCTTCATCTTGAGTTACGTATCTTGTTATAAGAATAAAAGAGTTCTAAAAACATATTTATGTACACTTTATTTACATCTATGTATGTATGTACACTTACACACACACACACACACACACACGTATCATATGAGAGAGAGTAGTGAGAGAATGAACGTACGTATTATTTATGGGTGACGTCATTAGGGGTGACGCTACTTCGCGGTTTTTCACTTTTCGCGGTCGGTTCTGGAACCCATTAACAGCGATAAGTGAGGGATCACTGTACATCAGTATACACAGCTGTTGCCATGAAGCTCAAAACTGAGCTCAGGTTCATCCTGTTTCCACTGATCATTCTTGAGATGTTTCTGCAGCTTAACTGGAGTCCACCTGTGGCAAATTCAGTTGACTGGACATGATTTGGAAAGACACACACCTGTCTATATAAGGTCCCACAGGTGACAGTGCGTGTCAGAGCAAAACCAAGGGTGGAGTCAAAGGAATTGTCTGTAGACCTCTGAGACAGGATTATCTCGAGGCACAAATCTGAGGAAGGGTGCAGAAAAATTTCTGCTGCTTTGAAGGTCCCAGTGAGCACAGTGGCCTCCATCATCCATAAATGGAAGAAGTTCTGAACCACCAGGACTCTTCCTAGAGCTGGCCATCTAAACTAAGCAATCAGGGGAGAAGGGCCTTAGTCAGGGAGGTGACCAAGACCTCGATGGTCACTCTGTCAGAGCTCCAGTGTTGCTCTGTGAAGACAGGAGAACCTTCCAGAAGGACAACCATCTCTGCAGCAATCCACCAATCAGGCCTGTATGGTAGAGTGGCCAGATGGAAGTCACTCCTTAGTAAAAGGCTCATGGCAGCCCACCTGGAGTTTGTCAAAAGGCACCTGAAGGATTCTCAGACCATGAGAAACAAAATTCTCTGGTTTGATGAGACAAAGATTGAACTCTTTGGCGTGAATTCCAGGCGTCATGTTTAGAGGAAACCAGGCACCACTCATCACCAGGCCAATGTTGTTAGCAGCTTCATGCTGTGGGGATGTTTTTCAGCTGCAGGATTTGGGACACTATTCAGGATAGAGGGAAAGATGAATGCAGCAATGTACAGAGACATCCTGAATGAAAACCTGCTCCAGAGCGCTCTTGACCTCAGACTGGGGCGACAGTTCATCTTTCAGCAGGACAACGACCCTAAGCTCACAGCCAAGATATCAAAGGAGTGGCTTCAGGACAACTCTGTGAATGTCCTTGAGTGATCCAGCCAGAGCCCAGACTAGAATCCAATTGAACATCTTTGGAGAGATCTGAAAGTGTCTGATCACTGACGCTTCCCATCCAACCTGATGGAGCTTGAGAGGTGCTGCAAAGAGGAATGGGCCAAACTGCCCAAAGACAGGTGAGCCAAGCTGGTGGCATCATATTCAGAAAGACTTGAGGCTGTAATTGCTGCCAAAGGTGCATCAACAAAGTATTGAGCAAAGCTGTGAATACTGATGTACATGTGAGTTCTGAGTTTTTTATTTTAAATAAATTTGCAAAAATAAAAAAAAAAAAAAATCACGTTGTCATTATGGGGTATTGTGTGTAGAATTCTGAGAAAAAATGAATTTAATCCCTTTTGGAATAAGGCTGAAACATAATAAAATGTGGAAAAAGTGAAGCGCTGTGAAGACTTTCTGGATGCTCTGGAAATTTAGGTTTTAACAGGGGGGCAATCACTTTTTCACACAGGTCCATTTAGGTTTGGATTTTTGTTTCCCTTAATAATAAACACCTTCATTTAAAAACTGCATTTTGTGTTTACTTGTGTTGTGTAACCCAGTGTTAAAAACGCGAATGGAAATATGAATATTGATGCCGCTTTTGAAGAGAAAACCACCCATTTCACAATGGGAGTAAATAATTTTTAAAGATGAATATTTAAATAAATATATATTCATAAAACAGTAGGGAACATTTTCTGGGGAGTTTTGATAAAGTTTCAAATGTTTTTATTTGGTATTTTGAGCAACCAATGGCTGCGTCGGTTGTTTGGCAGTATCAGCCAATGGGATAAGCGCTCTCTCTCCGGGTCTGGGTATGGCTTGCATTTTTTGGCTCAGTCACGCCAGACGCCGAAAGACTCCGACCAAGAGAGAGAGACGGTCCTTGATGATATGGCGACGCTAACGTGCTAATAGCAGTCTTTGTCTCGGATAAAACTTGAGATTGATTTGGATCCAAAGGCTGTAAACGCACGTTGAGCGGGAACTGTCGTGCCGAGTTCTGCTCTCTAGCCGAGAATTGCATCCCACCGTCGCAGACATGCGGAAATGGGTGGGACTGGCGCGCGACCGTGCGCGACAACGCGCATCTAAGGGAGTGTCGCTGTAATACCACCAACTCTAAAATATAATCTGACAGCCAGGCTGGTAAATGGGCTTTAAATTATGTTTATTCGTCAGACATTTTAGTGTTTCAAAGGGGGTTTTCATGTATTGTTCATTGCTGAGTCAGCTTTCCAATAAAATGTGTTAATTCCAGCTGGAGTCTGAGTGTGGATTTATTCAACTAGATGAACTTTCTTGTAAGGGGGATTCATCTTGGTGTGTGTGTGTGTGTGTGTGTGTGTGTGTGTGTGTGTGTGTGTGTGCGCGCGCGCATGCGTGTGCGTGTTGGATGAGACTTTAAATTTATTATCATATTTTTCTCATTATCAGCCACTTATGTTTGTAAAAATTCTGGCATATTATTATTACCTGTCAGCTTAATTTTCATGTAAGATGCCCAATAGCTTCACTTTTAATCATGAACCTGTGGAGTGTGTAAATGAAGAGGCAGATTCATTTCAGACGATTTATTACACACTCACATCTCACAAGCACAGAATGGACTGACTGGTTACAGCAAGCTCTCCTCTCTATATATCAAGTCACCTTCACAAGCTTCAAGGCACTTCCTCATACACAGCATGACATTTACACTACACTTTATTCAACCCCCTCTCGCCCTCTTGGGCATTGTTCTCCCATGTGTATTCATTGTCTCTGTCTGAGGTGCGAAATAACCTGACTTCTATACCGCACCCCCCCCCCAGCATCTTAGATAGAACAATAGAACATCAGTCCACACGCTGTTTCGGCTTCAGTCTCCTCCCATATCTGCTGTAACTGGGGTTTACCACCTCCGTGGCGCTGCTGTGCCAGTGGGGGGCTGCTGGGAGTGTGTCCAACTGCGGGTGAGCCGTGGGGGGGGGGTTCACTCTGTCCGTGTGGCTGCTCTGATGAATCGTTCCCCTGGGGAGTTCTCCATGGGGGTCTTCCATGCCGAGGGGCCCTCGCCAACAGCACTTGCTCATCCGCCACTACAAAGGCTGGTTTGAGTCTGTCTATGCCAATTTTTTCCCTCCTACCCCCCAAGTCTAGCACAAAATGCTTATCACCTGTTTCCAGCACTCCAAACGGTCCATCATAGGGTGGGCGCAATGGAGGGCGGTGGGCGTCGTGTCTGACGAACACGAACTCCGCGTTCTTCAAAGTTTTAGGCATGAAGGCACGCAGAAAACAGTGGTGGGCCAGGCCTGGCAGCGTGCCTGTGTTTGCGCTACACTGCAAAAGCTGAGACGGGGAGCTGCCCGGTGCGGGATTATCCGGTAGAAATTCCCCGGGCAGCCGTAGGGGCTGTGCAAAAACGAGCTCTGCCGGGGAAGCTTCCAAATCCTCTTTTGGCGTGGAGCGCAACCCCAATAAAATCCACGGCAGCCTGTCCACCCAATTTGCATCCGTCAGTGAAGCCCTGAGTGCTGCTTTCAGTGATCTATGAAAACGCTCGCATAACCCATTGGCCCGTGGGCTGTACGCGGTTGTGTGATGAATTGCAACACCCAGGCTGCGGGCCATCGCGGACCAGAGGTCGGAAACAAATTGCGGGCCCCTGTCGGACGTAATGTCCGACGGGACTCCAAAACGCGCCACCCATGCTGTTAAAAAAGCGCATGCAACGTCCACGAACGTGGTTGCCGCCAGCAGGACTGCTTCTGGCCAGCGCGTGGTGCGGTCATCCACTGTCAGGAGGTGCGTGCACCCTTGTGATGGCAGGAGGGGGCCCACGAGGTCCACGTGCACATGGTCGAACCTCTTAGCCGGTATTGGAAATGGCTCCAAGGGAGCCTTCGTGTGCCTGTGTACCTTGGCTCGTTGGCACGCCACGCAGGCTGCAGCCCACTCTTTCACTTGATTGCGTAGGCTCGGCCACACAAATTTCTCTCCCACCATTTTGACTGACGCGCACACTCCTGGGTCCACCAGAGTGTGAACCGACTCAAACACGCAGCGGCACCACGCGACCGGGACCACTGGACGCGGGCGTCCCGTGGAGACATCACAGATTAGGGAAGGGGGGGCTCCAGCTTGCAGCACCCTGCTCTCCAGCCTTAACCCTGTTGGTCCAGACTGGAGCGCGCACACGTCTGTATCGCTAATCTGCTCCGCGGCCATGGCTGCGTAATCTATCCCCACGTAGACTGGGGCCACCACGGCGCGTGAGAGGCAGTCCACCACCACATTCAGTTTACCCGAGACATGCTGAATATCGGTAGTAAACTCTGAGATCGCGGCCAGCTGTCTCTGCTGCCGGCCCGACCACGGTTCTGAAACCTTGGCCATCGCGAACATTAGTGGCTTGTGGTCTACGAACACGGTGAAGCTGCGCCCTTCCAGCCAGAACTGGAAGTGGCGTATGGCCAGGTGGAGGGCCAGCAACTCTCTGTCGAACGCGCTGTATTTATGTTCGCTGTCGCGCAAAGTTCTGCTGAAAAAAGCGAGCGGCTTCCAAGCCCCGGCGACGCGCTGCTCCACGACCGCCCCTATGGCCACATCTGAAGCGTCGGTAGTGAGCACTCTCTGGGCCGTCGGGTCCGGATGTGCCAGCAGTGCGGCGTTTGCCAGGGCAGCTTTAACTTTCGAGAACGCCCGCTCTCGCTCCGGGGTCCAGTCGACTCCCTCCGCGGGTTTCTGTCTCTTGAGCACGGCGTACAACGGTTGCATGAGCCGCACGGGGAAGGAAATGGTTATAAAAATTCACCATCCCCAAAAATTCCTGCAGCGCCCTGACCGTCTGAGGTCGGGGAAAATCTGCCACGGCGCGCACTTTGTCAGGCAATGGGATCGCTCCTTCCGGAGAGACGCGGTGCCCCAAAAAATCAATCTCTGTCACGCCAAACTGGCATTTCGCCGGGTTGATTATCAACCCGTGCTCCTCCAACCTCCGGAAAACCATCCTGAGGTGGGTTTTGTGTTCGTCTTCGGACGTACTGGCTACCAGGATATCGTCCAGGTAGACGAACACGAACGGGAGGTCACGCAGCACTACATCCATCATGCGCTGGAACGTCTGTGCTGCGCCGTTTAACCCGAATGGCATGCGCAGGAACTCGAATAAACCGATCGGAGTTATTACTGCTGTTTTGGGTACGTCCTCTGCGCGCACTGGGACCTGGTGGTAACCGCGGACCAGGTCTATTTTAGAAAAAGCACGCGCTCCGGCGAGTTGAACGGAAAAATCCTGTATGTGGGTAATTGGGTAGCAGTCGTGTGCTGTGGCGTTGTTCAACCTGCGGAAATCACCGCACGGTCGCCACGATCCCTCGGCCTTAGGGACCATGTGTAGCGGGGATGCCCATGGGCTGTTTGATTGCCTGATGATGCCCAACTTTTCCAGGTTGGCGAACTCCTCGCGCGCTATGGCCAGTGTAGCTGCGTCCAAGCGCCGAGGTCTTGCAAAAACGGGCGGCCCGGTGGTGGTGATAAAGTGCTCCACCCCGTGTTTAGCGATGGCCACCGAAAACGTCGGGAGCGTGAGTGCTGGGAACTGAGTGCTGGGAACTGAGTGAACAGTGTGTGGAACTTACTGCCTGGAGCTGTGACGCTGGCTTGTGCTGTTGGCTGGGTCCCTCGAGCTATACAGGGGAGAGATTCAAAGGACAGTGCATTAACCAGGCGCCTGTTAGCAACATCCACAAGTAAACCATGTGCACACAGAAAATCAGCGCCCAGGAGCGGGCAACACAGTGCTGCTATGATAAAAGTCCACTCATACGAGCGGCCATGTAGAGATAAGGTCAGTGTTCTCTCACCGAACGTCTTAATCTCCGAGCCGTTTACTGCCACCATTCCGGGGTCGCTAGGTCCCGCCAGCCGGTCAGCGTAGGTCGGCAGGATGACGCTCTTCTGGGCTCCGGTGTTGACGAGGAAGCGTCTCCCCGAGCGCGAGTCCGTCACGTAGAGCAGCTTGTTCTCTTCACTGGCGGTTGCAGCTGCTGCCGGCCTTGGCGTTTCCCGAGCGCTTGAACTGGCATGGTGGTGCGCATCTGCACGTGTTCTCTCAATCCCACAATCTCTCATTCCCACAATCTCTCGGTCTTCGGGACCATGTGTAGTGGGGATGCCCATGGGCTGTTCGATCGCCTGATAATGCCCAAGCTTTCCAGGTTGGCAAACTCCTCGCGCGCTATGGCCAGTTTAGCTGTGTCCAGGCGCTGAGGTCGTGCGAAAATGGGCGGCATGGTGGTGGTGATAAAGTGTTCCACCCCATGTTTGGTGATGGCCGCCGAAAACATCGGGACCGTGAGTGATGGGAACTGAGTGAGCAGTGTGTGGAACTTACCGCCCGGAGCTGTGACGTTGGCTTGTGTTACTGGCCCGGCCCCTCCAGCTGTACGGGGAGAGAATCAAAAGACATTGCATTAACTAGGCACCTGTTAGCAACATCGACTAGTAACCCATGTGCACACAGAAAATCAGCTCCCAGGATTGGGAAACTCAATGCCGCTATGACAAAAGTCCACTCGTACATACAGCTGTGCAGGGATAAAGTCAGTGTTCTCTCACCAAAACTTTTAATGTCCAAGCCATTTACGGCTACCAGTCCGGGGCCACTAGGTCCTGCTAGACGGTCGGGGTAGGACGGCAGGATGATGCTCCTCTGGGCTCCGGTGTCTACGAGGAACCGTCTCCCCGAGCGCGAGTCCATCACGTAGAGCAGCTTGTTCTCTTCACCGGTGGTCGCAACTGCTACCGACTGCCAGCCTTGGCGTTTCCTGAGCGCTTGAATTGGCATGGTGGCTCACATCTGCATACGTTCTCTCCAAAGCGGCGGTAGTAGAAGCAGAGCGTGTCTCTCTGGTGCTCCCTGGCCTCCACTGCCACTACCATTGGCGGCTCCTCGCCTCCGCTGGTCATCTCGCTGGGTTCCGACGCTGCCGCGTTCACTGTGAGGGCTCTGGTGGTGTGGATGACCCGATCTGCCTCCTGGGCTAGTGCACGGTAGTCACGCGCGGTCAGCAACGGTGAATTGGCAAGAACCGCTTTCGCCTCTGTTGGGAGGTTCCAGAGGAAAAGGTGGGCAAACAGAAAATGCCCGTCGTCCATGCCCACTAACGCCAACTGTACTGTTATCCCTACGTGTTGTATACACTGTGTATGTTAACGCAGATCAACAGCAAGCCAAACTCGTTTTTCACGAGCCAGGAAACCGAGCGTCCTGCTCCTTTATTCAGTCTCCTTAGACAGCTTACAGTACCTTACAACTGTGGCTCGAAGCTCGTTGAAAAGCCCGAATGAAACTGAAAAGAAATAAAAAACAAATACATTTAATTAAGCTAGCGGGCCCCTGGGATAGGACTAATTCCTGGAAAAAAACAGAGAACACAATACACTTAAGCTAGCGGGGCCCTGGGATATGACTAATACCTGGGGGCAACGCACTCTTAAAAAACGATAACAAATTCACATCTAACGAAACTTATAAAATTAACAAGAAACTAATCAAACTTACAGCCATTGTTTTCGAAGGTGTAGAATGGCGTTTAACACACAGGAGGAACGTTTCAGACATTCGCGGGCAGGTTATACTCTGCCTTTTTTTTCTCTCTACCGAAGTCCGTTTCTTCTACCCACAAATCATAGCGGCAACTGGCTGTGCTTTCAATATAAAATACACATTGATCACTACTAACTGTACAGAAATTATTTTTAACACGAATTACTACAAATGAATTATGATATTTAATATGAACTTATGAATTATTCTTAACTCTATAAAACACACACTACTGAGGGCAGAACACTCCTCGCCTGGCATTACTAATGCCACTACTTCTTTTTAACTACTTTTTTTTTTCACAAAAGTCTCCTGCACGTTACCCAATGGTGGATAATGGACAAGACCAGTCTTTTGCAACCTACAATCCACAGTCCGGCTTGCCTAATTGCGCTTTCCATGAACTGCCTTCCTTGATGCACAACTTTGGCATGATAGCGACGGACAAGCAGTTGAGTTACGTGATGCTTGTTTGGGAGAATGGCTGGATTCTCAGATGCTGTGTTCAATGAAGCATGTTTGAGGCGACCTCCAACCTTGATGAGGCTTTCATTCATATAGGGGTCAAGAGCCACGATGAGACTTGAACTGCAGACGGTTTGGTTGGCATGGAGAGCAGCATACTCGTCGGGAAAAGCGTCTTTTTGAACAGACTGGAGGATGAGGTTACTGGCAGCATCCAGCTCCTCTGGAGTGCGTGGCTTGCTACATCGATGCCAGCCCCTGCATGAATGTTCTGACAGGTTGCTTGATGAGTGAGAACGAGCTTGGTGAATTAGGAATACAATGGCACGTACCAATGAGCTCCAACCTGAAAAGCGCTGGAAGCATTCTGGTGAGGGCTCGTTCTTCTGAATGTGAGTAGAAAAGGGAGCGACTTTTCTGATTTCAGAGTCTACTTCAGGCTCGATTAACTCAAAGGATTCAGGTGTCCCGGATTCAGGTGGTCTGTAAAGGAAGTCTGGTCCCTTAAACCACAGTGTCCATAAGCTATGATGCAGGTATTGACCTGGTGGCTAGATCAGCTGGGTTTTGCTCTGATGTGACGTAGTGCCACTATTCAGGGGATGTGGACTGACGTATACGATGAACGCGATTATGCACATAGACATAGAAGTGCTTTGAATCATTGCAAATGTACCCAAGAACCACCTTACTATCACAGTAGAATTTGACAGCATTTGGTTTGTGATCAAGTTCGTCCAGAATGAGCTCCGCCATCTCAACCGCTAGACCAGCTCCACAAAGTTCAAGGCGAGGTATCGTGGGCTCTGGTTGTGGTGAAAGTTTTGCTTTTCCAAGCACAAATCCGACTTCGCATTGTCCTTCTGCATTGACTGTCTTCAAGTATGCTACTGCTGCAATAGCCCAGCTTGAAGCGTCGGAGAAGATACACAGTTCGGTGTAAGTGGACTTAGAGAGGGAAGCTGGTACATAGCAGCGTGGCACCTTGAGGCTGCTAAGATCTTGGAGGGACATTTTCCATGTTTCCCATGTGCCCATTTTGTCCTGAGGGGAGAGGAGCATCCCAACCTTGGACACCATTCGACAGTTCACGTAACAAGAGTCTGCCTTTGATTGTCACTGGTGACGCTAGTCCCAAGGGGTCGAAGATGCTGTTAATTGTTGACAGAACCCCGCGGCGGGTGTAGGGTTTGTCATCGACGGCAACCTTGAATGTGAAAGAGTCAGTGTTTATGTCCCAGCACAGGCCTAGACTTCGCTGAGCTGGTAGAGTGTCACTAAACTCTGAGAACTATTCTTTCATTTGAGGGGTTTTCGTTAAGTTGCGTCTTAGTGAGCCGAGTCTAGACGATGCTTGGTCGCTGTTATTTGGGAGCGGCAAGCGAGGAAACTTGAATGGCAGAGGAGCGATCCAGTTGTTATTTCCATCCTGGTGGACTTCTTCCTCCATTATCTTTAGGAAGGTCTCATCTTCGAAGGACACAGCACACTTGTTATCGTTCTCTGTGCACTCAAAAACTTTGTCCCCAAGCTTTTCTTCCACTGCATTGGGTTTTGAGCTGCGTTTAGAGAGGCCGTCCTTGTGCTCCCCGCCGTAGCATGGTTTCTCTTTGATGTTGATGCTGTTAGGACAAGGAGTGAAGAAAGATGGGCGTCCGTTGGAGAGCATGTGCGTTTTATAAACATTGACGGTTGGCTTGTGAGCGTTAAGGCACACCTCCCCCACAATTACCCAGCCTAGGTCCAGGCGTTAAGCAAAGGGAGCATTGTGCGGTCCGTTGACTTGTTGCCTTGCTTTGTGGACTCGTAGGATGTCTCTGCCCAGTAAAATTGCCATCTGAGCATCTGGGTCATACTTGGGGATGAGAGGAGTGAGGTGTTTTAAGTGGGCATGAGCAAGAGCGACTTCGGGCGTAGGTATTTCACCCCCACTGAACATTATCTCGTCACATTCAAGGAGAGGAGGGAGGTCTAAGCGTGGGCCTCCACCTACTGGCTCGATTTGGAACCTCAGTGCTTCCCTGCCAAGCTTTTCAGTTAAACCAGCACATGTTCTCATGAGGTATGTCAGAGGGCTACCTTTGATCCCAAATAGCTCGAAGAATTCAGGACGGGCCAGCGATTTATTGCTCTGATTGTCAAGGATTGCATACATCTTAACGGAGCGTTCTGGTTGGCCTTTAGGGAAAACTCGAACTAGACATACCTTTGAGCAAGAACGTGGGGGATTACCTTCGCCGCAGATCTCAGTGCACCGTGACGTTACCTCAGGTGGTGTGTTGTCTCGGGGCTGAGGCTCTGGTTCAGGTGTGTTTCCTGGCTGGGTTGCTGACTTGAATGAGGATGCATGGCAGAGCAATGTCTTTCACTTTGGCACTCCTCGCACTTGAGTTTCGTGTCACAGTCCTTTATTGCGTGTAAGGGAGAGCAGCAGCGAAAACATCGTTTGTGTTCTTTGAGTATATTTCGCCTTTCCTGTAGCGGTTTATTCTGAAAGGCTCTACATTTGGCTAGAGGATGCGTTTTCTTATGGACTGGACAGTAACGTGTTAAATCGTCCTCTTTAGTACTAGCGGGGGCAGTTGTGTCGACCTCTGTTTTGTTTACAGTTAGAGGTGTTCTGTAGCTTGTTTGTTTGAATGGTGGTCTCTCACCTTTGCTGAAGGGTTGGCTGCTGCATGTCGCAAAACTTGGGTCATTTCTTGCTTTAGCCTCGTCTTGGACAAACTTTACAAAATATGAGAAGGGAGGGAAGGTTATGTCATATTTTTGTTTGGATTTTGAGCCCGCGTGCAGCCATTTATCTTGTAAACTTGGAGGCAACTTTTCAACCCCACGGGGTGTGTCGAGGTAGGCGAGGCCTGGGAGATAAGCTTCATCTTTAGCGACCCACAGCTCTAAGAGTAAATCTCCAAGTTCCCTGAGTTTTACATTGTCTCTGTTTGTAAGGCGAGGGAAGTTATCTAATTTTTTGAACAAGGCGTTTTCTACTACTTCTGGCGTAGCATAACACTCTTCTAACCTGTCCCATGACAATTGGAGAGCAGCTTTGGGGTTAGTGGCATAGACAGCTCTGATTCTTTTAACGTGCTCTGAGGA
>JAJAQF010000400.1:0-20821 GCA_020510985.1 Pholidichthys leucotaenia
GATCTCAGAGTATGTGCATCTATAGTCCCATAGCTGTGTGGGTAAGAAATCTGAAACCTCTTGCTCCAACTTTGGGACTTTTGTTGTTGCAGGGGGTTCAGCTCAAAGTATGTGTGTCTAGGCACGCCTAGGTGTGTGGGTAAGAAATTCAATTCAATTCAACTTTACTTATAGCGTCATTTCACAACAATAGTCATCTCATAGCACTTTCATCTAAATGTGAAATGTGAAATGTGAAGCTTCTAGATCTATCTTTGGCCCTTTCGTGGTCTCAGGGGGTTTAGCTTATAGCATGTGTATTCCCTCAAACCATGGAGCAAGAATCAAGTGGTCTCATGTCTCTACCTACTTTCTCGATGTAGTGGCAAGCCGTCAATTTATGATGCAAAATTAATGGGGTTAAAAGTTTATGGAAAATCCCATGTAAATGTATTGGAAATTGACGGTGTCATAGCTCAGTCATAAAAAGTGCCAGAGGTTTCAAACTTATATTGTGTGCATTTACTAGCATGTCAACCCCAAATTGGACACAAAGGTTCCAAACATCTGTCTACAGCAATTTCCTCACAGGAACATCATAGGCACACAATCTTAATGTCACTGCGATCAGAGCGTTGTGAGGCTCAACCACTGTTAACTTGGTGGTTGAACTCTTTGGGGAAGCACTCACTGTAGACTTACTTCATTCAAAATCATGAGGTAAAGGCCTGTCCTTTTCCACTATCTTATGGCTGAGGAGAATAATGACAAGGTATCAGAAGTTGACAGACCCGAATGTCAAAATTTTCTCATGCCCCACAGTTTGGCTCGCGGATATCCGATGGTGACAAGATTTGCAAGGTTTAAACCTCACGTGGGCTTGATGGCTCACCAAAAATGCCAAAGCTGCTGACCACTTCTGAAGGGAGAAACAGTCCACCCATTAATTCGATGACCTTCGTGTATGAGTGGCCATTCTGACGTGGTTGGGGCGAGGCTAAAGACCCTAAATTTGGTGTGCCTTGTTGTCATTTAGCCTAGTATGAACATGCAAAATTTGGTGGCTGTAGATGGTGTAGAAATGTTTCATCCTGTTTCTCTTCATCTGAAAATAGTGTTAGAGGCTAAGTCACTAAGACCACTGTGAAAGTCGGAGCCTTACTGAAAAAACCCTCATGCATTAGCATACAATAGAATTCACAAGACACAAGAGAGCAGTGTACAGTATCTTAATCAGTTCATGAATCAATGTGTGTGCGGTGTTGAGCAGTGTTGATGATAATAAGAGAGACCCAAGGACCCTTGGCAGAAGATGTTTTGTCTGTCTGGCGCCCAGTCTTATCTGGCGCTGCAGCTGGCTGTCCAAGGCCTTGTGCTCATGATTTTGAAAAAAAACACAATCTGCAGACAGCCAGGAGGAATTTTCATGGGGAATAATAATGCCAAATAGGACTGATCACAGAGAAGACTTGTATTTCTTCTGTAGATTCAGTACATTAATCCTTCATTGCGCAGCTTTGAATTCGTCGTGGAAAGACCTGAGCGAACCCATGATGTAATCCACCTTACGAGACAGTTCTCCAGTAGTCGCTATCATGGTCTTCTCCAGTTTCTCAATTTGTTGGATGCACCTCGCCTGGCCAGCATTTTGATAGGTTGAATCCATCTTCAGCAATTTGCGGTAAACCAAGACAATTCCCGTCCCAATCAGAATTATCCCAGTCACCAAGATTACGAAGATAAACAGATCTTCAATATCTTCGATAGAAAGATTAGAGAGACACAGCATTTTCCATTTACCCGTGTCACATAGATAGCCCACTGGAGCCGTTCCAGCGGGGCAGACAGCTTCCCCCGGAGCACTTTTCCTTGTTGAAAAAATAGTGTCAATTGTGTTCAAAGCCCAGCTTATTAACTCCATAATTTCTTTTCGGCGGTCGCAGTTAGACGCAGGCAGACAACAGCAAGCTGGGATCTAGTAACAGGAGGGGAGGAAAAAATCAGCAGGAGAGAAGAAAAAAGCGTCTGCTCTCTTGGGAGGGCGGAAGTGAAGGGTTTTTTTCTTTGTAGTCAAAATTTGGCTCACATATGAGCGTTTATTCTGATTACTATGTTTTTTCTCTCTCCTATTGTGTTTTCTTCCCCCTCCTTTCCCCTCTTTACCTCCACTGTTGACAGGCGCCTTGTATGGCGACGCGTCATTGGATGCGCCTAACGTGCGCGTCTAATGTCAAGTCAAATTCCTTGTGTGTTTACTTGTAAATATACTTGGCAATAAAGCTGATTCTGATTCTGATTCTGATTCTGATTCTTACTGGGAACCAAAGCTTTCTTAAGGTCTCAGGGCTATGAGCTTTAAGTACATGCATCAACACTACCCAAGGAGCAGAAATCAAGTCGTCCCATGTCCGTCCTTCCTTCATCGGCCAAGGGGCAAGCTGTTAATTTGTAATGCTAAATGAATGGGCTGAAAAATTTGTTGAAAATCCCATATAAATGTATTGGAAGTTGATAGTGTAATATCTAAGTCAAAAAATGTGCCAGACGGGTCAGTCTTGTAATATGTGTATTTACTACTGTGACCAACAAAAATGTGGAGTTGTAGGTTTCTAGCTTGTGTCCTCTTCCACAGTCTGTGGAAGAGGACACAAAGAATGATGACCAGCAGGAGAAGGACAAGGACATAGAGGAAGAGGAGCAGAAGGAGGAGACGAAGGAGGACATGAGGGAGGAAGAGGACACACACAACGATGAGCAGCAGGAGAATTGACGAGGACATAGAGGAGGACGAGGAGCAGAAGGAGGAGACGCCGGAGGACATGAGGGAGGAAGAAGTCACAGACGACGATGACCAGCAGTATAAGGACGAGGACATAGAGGAGGAAGAGGAGAATAACAAGAGATGCAGGAGGACATGAGGGAGGAAGAGGACACAGACGACGACCAGCAGAAGAATAGGGACACAGAGGAGCAAGACAATATAGAAGTGTGGGATATGTACAAACAGGAGGCGAGGGGGAAGAGGACAGAGATATTGAAGATTTTGACAATGACGATATTGAAGTTTGGGAAATTTTGTCAAGAATAATGAGACAGATTTTAAATGCAATTTCTTCATACAATGCGTTCATGCAGTGAATTTGTTCATGCAATGCAGTTTGTTCATGAATAAATAAATGATGGTGTGGGTAATTTTTTGTTTGTCATAATTCATTTTGTTTATCATAATTCATGACGATCCCCCTCATGGATCGTCAGCCCCCTCATGGATCGTCACCTTATTGTGGTGGTGGTGGTGGGGGTTTGCGTGCCCCAGTGATCCCAGGAGCTATGTTGTCTGGGGCAATTTGCCTCTGATAGGGTCACCCAAGACAAGCTGGTCCTGGGTGAAGGGCCAGACTAAGAACGATCCAACAGACTCTCATGATAAATTCTTTATCAAGGATTCAGTGTACCCCGCCCGATATGGGGTTACCAGGGCCCCACCCTGGAGCCAGGCCTGGGGGAGGGGCTTGAAGGCTAGCGTCTGGTGGCCGGGTTTCCACCCATGGGACCTGGCCGGGCTTAGCCCGAAGGAGTTACATGGGTCCGCCCTCCAGTGGGCTCACCACCTGCAGGAGGGATCATGGGGGTCCGGTATTATGTGGATTAGGTGGCGGTCAAAGGTGGAGACCTTGGCGGACTGATCCCAAGCTTTCTAAACTGGCTTTTGGTACGTGGAATGTCACCTCTCTGGTGGGGAAGGAGCCTGAACTGGTGTATGAGGTTGAGAGATACCGGCTAGATATAGTTGGCCTCACCTCAACACACAGCTCCGGTTCCAGAACCAGTCTCCTGGAGAGGGGCTGGAGCTTGGCCTTTTCTGAAGTTGCCCCGGGCGAGAGGTGATGAGCAGAGGTGGGTATTCTTGTATCCCTCTACCTTGCTGCCTCTATATTGGAGTTTTCCCCGGTGGACAAAAGGGTTGCTTCCCTGCGCCTTCGGGTTGGGAAACGGGTCCTGACCATCATTTGTGCCTTTGCACCAAATGATGTTTCAGAGTACCCACCCTTTTTGGAGTCTGTGACTGGGGTGCTGGAGGGTGCTCCTCTTGGAGACTCCATTGTCCTACTGGGGGACTTCAATGTGCACGTGGGCAATGACAGTGAAACCTGGAGGGGGGTGATTGGGAGGAACGGCCTGCCCGATCTGAACCAGAGTGGTGTTCAGTTATTGGACTTCTGTGCTAACCACAGTTTGTCCATAACAAACACCATGTTCAAGCATAAGGGTGTCCATATGTGCACCTGGCACCAGGACACCCTAGGTCGCAGGTCGATGATCGATTTTGTTATTGTGTCATCAGACCTGCGACCGTATGTCTTGGACACCCGGGTAAAGAGAGGTACAGAGCTGTCAACTGGTCATCACCTGGTGGTGAGTTGGATCTGATGGCAGGGGAGGAAGCCATTCAGACCTGGTAGACCCAAACGTATAGTGAGGGTGTGCTGGGAACGTCTGGCTGAGGCCCCTGTCTGGGAGGTCTTCAACTCCCACCTCCGGAAGAACTTCAACCACATTCCGAGGGAGTCTGGAGACACGGAGTCTGAATGGGCCATGTTCTCCACCTCTGTTGTTGAAGCGGCGGCCCAGAGCTGCAGCCGCAAGGTGGCATACCTGCCAACTTTTCAAACCTGAAAAGCCTAGTAGCTAGCCGGGGTCCAGGGGCCTGCGGCCCCCCGGCCCCCCGACACCAAATAAATATTAGCATTAAATCAAGTTAGAATGTAGTTAACAACCTCATATTTCTTCAACTTTCAAACCTTAAAAGCCTAGTAGCTAGCCGGGGTCCAGGGGCCGCAGTGTCAAACAAATATTAGCATTAAATCAAGTTAAAATGTGGCTAACAACCTCATATTTCTTCAACAATCATGTTTCTATTTTCCTAAAAAAGTCAATGCAGATATGCTGATGGAAAAGATCAAGGACAAACTCTATGGTAACTCTCAAGCATTGTTGTTTTCCATGGTGCACCCCTTAGCTTTCTTCAGTTGCTGTCATCATCATTTTCCTGGTCATGAGGTTGCCCAGAACTTCCTGAACTCAGTTTTGTTCTTGTTCACATGGCTGAATATGCGCTCACAGTCCGCAGCAATAATTCCTGGAAATGCTTTGGAGTATTCCTCACGAAAAGACTTGCCATGTGTGTGGATATGGATTATCATAGTCTCTTAATTTTCTTAATCAGTGTTCATCTATATTTATTTAAGTTGGCAAGATCTCTGATTATTATACTCTTTTGCTTCCTCAGGTGTTCCATTTAGTTTGATCCAAACTGTACAATTATTTTGTCCATGCTGCCTCTATCTTATTTTGTCTTTTCAGCATCCGTGCTTGCCGTGCTATTTCAGCATTAGTTTTTGTTAAATGTTCATTTAGGTAAACTTCTGTTCCCCGTAACTTTCTGGCCTGCCTCAGTATGTCATTCTTTACCCAGGGATGTGATTTGGGGTTGGGGAAATTATCTTAAAATGTAGCAGGGTGTAGCAGGTGAAGCCCCCCGAAGCTCCTGGGTTTTTATGATTTTTTAAGTACCAGAACTGTGCTTAAATGACATAAAACAAACAGCTGAATGCCACTTATTACTGTATAATATTGACTTATGTTCCAAGAAGATAAAATCTCTGAACTTAGTTCAGAGATTTTTTTGATCTCTTCCATTTCCTCCTTCTTTGGTGGCATATCAACACCTGTTGATAGTAAAACAATCTCTGCTGGTGTCGCCGGTATCCGATCCGACTGACCTCGAATCCAGCTGGGCCTCAGCTAGCCCCCTCCACTGCTAGTCCCGCTGCTTACCACCACTGCAATTGAGCTCCTGTACAGCCGGGGTACCGGTAGCGAATCCACCGAGTCATGCTGCCCACCGCCGCTGTAGTTGAGCTCCGATCCGGCTCCCGTCCAACTGTTGCCTCGGTTGGTTCCTCTGGCGAGCCCCAATCACCGGGGACGGAGTCACTTCTTTGTATCGGTGTTAGGTGCTACGACTAGCTATGGCATTAGCTATAGCGACAGCGTTAGCTTAGCAAACGCTTCAGGTAAATTTAGATACGATTCCTAGCGATGTCGTGTTTGGAATTGCTTTCGTGTTTTTTTAACGATTTAAAATTTTTGACTGAATTTTTAGTGAAAAACCGTAATTTTGATTAATAAAGCCGTAACCCGGAATGGGGTCTTGAAAACCATAACCATTACGGCAAAACCGGAGTAGTTGGCAGGTATGAAGGTGGCCGGTGCATCTCGTGGTGGCAACCCATGAACCAAGTGGTGGACACCAGTGGTGAGGGGGGCCATTAAGCTGAAGAAGGAGTCCTATCAAGACTGACTCCGGAAGCAGCTGAGGTGTACCGGCAGGCCAAGCGGAGTGCAGCTCAGGTGGTTGCTAAGCAAAAACCCGGGTATGGGAGGAGTTCGGTGAGGCCATGGAACAAGACCTTCGGTCAGCCTTGAAGAGATTCTGGCAAACTGTCGGCGGCTCAGGAGGGGAAGCAGCTCCCTGTCCACACTGTGAATGGTGCGGATGGGGCACTGTTGACTCCGACTGGGGATATTGTCGGGCGGTGGAAGGAATACTTCGAGGATCTCCTCAATCCCACTGATACGCCTTCCACAGAGAAAGCAGGGTTTGGAGATGAGGGGGATGACTCACCTATCACAGGGGCTGAGGTCGTCAAGGTGGTTAAAAATCTCCTTGGTGGCTGGGCCCCAGGGGTGGACAAGATTCGTCCTGAGTACCTCAAGGCCCTGGATGTTGTTGGGCTGTCATGGCTGACATGCCTCTGCAACACTGCGTGGAGGTCGGGGGCAGTACCTTTGGAATGGCAAACCGGAGTGGTGGTTCCTCTCTTCAAAAAAGTAGACCGGAGGGTTTGCTCCAACTTTACAGAGATCACACTCCTCAGCCTCCCTGGGAAGGTCTATGCCAAGGTACTGGAGAGGAGAGTCCGGCCGCTGGTCGAACCTCAGATTCAGGAGGAGCAATGTGGTTTTCGTCCTGGCCGTGGCACATCGGACCAGCTCTTTACCCTCTCAAGAATTCTCGAGGATTTGTGGGAGTTTGCCCAACCAGTTTACATGTGTTTTGTGGACTTGGAGAAGGCATTTGACCACGTCCCTCGTGTTTTTTTGTGGGGGTTGCTTCAGGAGTATGGGGTATCGGGCTTGTTGTTACGAGCTATTCGGTCTCTGTACGACCGTTGTGAGAGTTTGGTTCGTATTGCCAACACTCGGTCGGACTCATTCCCAGTGAGAGTTGGACTCCGCCACGGCTGCCCTTTGTCACCGATCCTGTTCATAATTTTTATGGACAGGATTTCCAGGTGCAGCCAGGGAATGGAGGGTGTCATGCTTGGTGACCACAGGATCTCATCTCTGTTGTTTGCAGATGATGTTGTCCTGTTGGCTTCATCCAGTAATGACAGCTCTTACTGGGATGGTTTGCCGCTGAGTGTGAAGCGGCTGGGATGAGAATCAGCACCTCCATGTCCGAGTCCATGGTCCTCAGCCGGAAAAAGGTGGATTGTCCTCTCTGGGTTGGGGACAGGCTCCTGCCCCAAGTGGAGGAATTCAAGTATCTTGGGGTCTTGTTCACGAGTGAGGGGAAAATGGAGCGAGAGATTGACAGACGGATCAGAGCAGCATCTGCAGTGATGCGGATGTTGTACCGGTCTGTTGTGGTGAAAAGAGAGCTTGCTTCTAAGGCAAAGCTGTCGATTTACCAGTCAATCTATGTTCCTACTCTCACCTATGGTCACGAGCTTTGGGTAATGACCGAAAGAACAAGATCGCGGATACAAGCGGCTGAAATGAGCTTTCTCCGTAGGATTGCTGGACTCACCCTCAGAGATAGGGTGAGGAGCTCAGTCATCCGGGAGAGGCTCAGAGTAGAACCGCTGCTCCTCCACATTGAAAGGAGTCAGTTGAGGTGGTATGGGCATCTGATTAGGATGCCTCCTGGACGCCTCCCACTTGAGGTGTTTCTGGCACGTCCCACTGGGAGGAGACCCCGGGGCAGACCCAGGACTCAGTGGAGAGACTATGTCTCCCAGCTGGTCTAGGAACGCCTTGGTATCCTCTCTGAAGAGCTGGAGCAGGTGGCTGGGGAGAGGGAAGTCTGGGCTTCTCTGCTTGAACTGCTGCCTCTGTGACCCGGACCTCCGGAAAAGCGGTAGAAGATGGATGGATGGATGGATAATTCATTAATTGCATCAGATAATACTCTACATACTGGTGGTCCTCAATAGGTGGCCGTGGGCCACATCCACATTCACCCAGCTCCTCCCACAGCAGAACAGCCTGGTGATATGGGCATAAATCAAGGGGTCTAGGGGGACCGATTTTTCTTTAAAAGTTGCAGCTTTTCTCATAGATTTTAAACTTTTGGTCATTAATTTATTTGTAAATTTAAAACTTTTTTGTAAATTTGCCACATTTACCTAATAAATCTTCGTCTTTTGAATTTAAAATGTAATTCTTTTCTTGTAAATTTGTAACCTTTTTATAATAGATGAGCTTTTTTCTGGTAAATTTACATATTTTTCTCACTAAATTCTTTTTTTTTTTCCAAGTCTAGTCTTTCTAGTCTAACTCACTCTGATGTTGAATTCTGGTCATAACTATGCTGCCATACTGCACCTTGCAGTCGAACTGGTGCCTCACATTTCACCCTGCACCTGATAGGCCTGCATTGTACACAATGCAAAAGCTGCCAGAGAACTAAACATCCACCTGAGCGGACTCAAGCTTAAGCATGCCCCAAATCCAACTTATCTTGGAGTGACCCTTGATAGGACCTTATCCTTCAAGGAACATCTAAAGGGGACGGCTGCTAAGGTGAAAGTACGAAACAACCTGCTCTGCAAGCTCGCTGGTGCAAAATGGGGGGCGGCAGTCTCCACCCTGCGCACCTCAGCACTGGCCCTTTCATACTCTGTAGCAGAATATTGTGCCCCTGTCTGGTCCAGGTCATCTTACACACACCATGTAGACACCCAGCTCAACTCAACCATGAGAACTATAACTGGAACAATCCGCTCAACACCACTCCCCTGGCTCTCTGTACTGTCAAACATAGCCCCTCCACACATCCGGCGAGCAGCATTAACTCAAAGGATGCTCCAAAAAGTTAAAGATTTTCCTCACTTACCAATCCATGCAGATATCTACACCCCACCCACTGCCCGACTTTCATCCAGACGGCCGATTTGGAAAAACCCTCCCCCAGCTGACTTTACCATCCAGACAGCTTGGCAAGAGGAATGGGAGACCAAGGAGGTCCCAAACAAACAGCTGGTGATAAACCCCAACCAACAGGTCCCGGGCACCAACCTCCCAAGGAGACAGTGGTCTACACTCAATCGCTTCAGGACTGGACATGGCCCCTGCTTGGCCAGCCTTCACAGATGGGGCAGTAGCCCTAGCCCACTGTGCGCATGTGGAGAGGAGCAAACTATGGAACACATCATAGAGGCTTGCCCGCTCCAAAGACTGGAAGGAGGATTACACACCCTCCATACAGCAAACCAGGAGGCAACTGCTTGGCTTAAGGACTTTGCATTCGCTAAATAAATTGTACAGTGAGTATGATTCATATATCTACAGTATATGGGTCATCACCTATGATGTATATAAGCTATTTAGGCAGTTTTACTTTCCACGGGTAATCCCTTTGTCTATTATGCTCTTTGTTTCTGTCATTTTTAGTCATTTACTGTCATGCTGCGGTTCCACTGTAATTTTACAGTTTGGGATCAATAAAGTCTATCTATCTATCTATCTATCTATCTATCTCTAGTAATGTGGACTTTTTTGTAAATGTGCAATTATTGCTTTGAAAAGTGCAGTTTTCTTTCTCATAAATTTGACTTTTTTCTTGTAAATTTGCAGCTTTTTCCCTACAAGTGTACATTTGTACATTCTTTCTCATAAATTTGTGACTGGAAACAATAATACTTAGTGTACCCTCAATATTTACTCTGGAGCAAATGTTCTGTTTATTGTCCCTCCCAACATAACAATGAAATATCCGCCCATGCAGCATACTGCCAGTGATCTGGACCTCTGGTCCACTGAAAAAAACAAAGGTGGACCCCTGGCAAAAACATTTAAGGACCCCTGCTATATATAGTAATTGTATCTATTATACTAACAGATAGATTTATTATTAATACTTATTATCAATATGTCACGTTTCGTTACCTTGTATTTATACATGTGTAATGACAATAAAGTTGAATCTCATCTCATCTCTCATTTTTATTCATTCATTCATCTTCTTCCGCTTAATCCTTTTCGGGTTGCGGGGGTGCTGGAGCCTATCCCAGCATCTTTGGGTGAGAGGCAGGGTACACCCTGTAATTATTATGGTTTAAGCCACTGACAATACATCGACAATGGGGGCAAGTGTAATAGACATGGGATGTGTTAATACATTGGTACAACATTTTATTTAAAGTATTTGCCATTTTCAAATGAGCTCTGACTGACCGTTTTTTAACCACATAACTGCTTTTTAAATTCATTTTCTCTAATCCTGCTTCACTTTTCTGACCTCTGCTCTTCCAATCAACATTTTTTTTACATTATTTAAAGATCTTGCCTGCTTTGACAATTAATTTGAGACCAACCACAGAGATGCTGAATCAGACAAGCTAACACGCTAGATTCCCTAATTGTCCTTTTAAAGAGGTAATGTTGTTCCAAGAAGAGACAAATATATTCCACACACAACTTTAATGAAATATAAAACAATGACATCAATCAAATGAATCCAAAATGAGAATTATATTTTTTAAAAAACAAAAACTTAAAAAGTGGTTCCAAAAACAATAACAAAAAGTGTCCCAAAGTAAGCTTTTAATAAAAAATGATGAATAGAAAAAAATGAAAATGCAACAAAAAAAGCAAAAAATAAAGTTACCCAACCTATTAACATTCCGGCATTCTACCGGTGGGGCATTTTACATTATATTTGGCTGGAATGGTAAGGGTCTTTATCTTTCAAACTGTCTTTTCACTTTGAGCAACCGTCCCTTTTTCTTTACTGCTGCAGATACCTGCTCATTTACCCTTTTTTGCTTCATATACTTACATCTCGGGCTCTTCTGTGGTGTGAACGGGCATGGTGACAGCATAATCTTGCTGGGTTGTGGGCTTGTCAATTTTCTTTTCATCGGGGTGCATTCTTTCTCCTTTTCTTCCTCCTCAAGGTCAGTCAGAGAGTTATGGGAGTCTGGACTGTCTTGAAGGATAACCTCAGTTTCAGTTTCTGTGGTGGAGTCGTCAGAGCCCTTCTGGTCCTGGGATGGCCTTTTCTGTGGCTGGAGCTGGGTCCTGCCACCTGCTGATGATTCTCCAGTCACCTCAGCATTCAATGTGTCTGAAATAATTGCTCGAATATCCTGTGCTTCTGATAAGTCTGGATTTTTTGAATAAAAGGTGTCAGCTGTTCTGACGCTGTGGCACATATACTCAGCCACCTTTGCTCTGTTTTTTGGCTCCTGGCATTGCTTGGTCTGTAAAACATGAAATACAAGCACAGAAATAGAAGGAACAACAATTAAACAGAGTAGCTTATCTCTGATTTGCATATCTTCAAATTCACTTACATATGCAGAGATGGCAGTCCTGATTAGGCAAAAACTGATGGGTTCTGGCAGCCCCATATCAGACCACACTTTCCGGAGAAACACTGGAATTCGTTTGCAGTGCCCTGCCCCGTTTGTCATCATAAAGTACTCTGAGGATTTTCGTAGTTGTTTTTTAACATCAATCCACCGCTCAAACCAGCTAAATTCCATGGGGGTGAGGAAAAGCTGGGCCTCCCCAAAGGTTTGTGCGGTTTTGTGCTCCTTGATCTGTAATTATACCAAAATGGCACAAATCAGTAATCACACACATTTTTGCCTCTTTCCTTCTGTGTGTTTGTGAAAGACAGAGAGCCCAAGTGTATATTTACAAATTGTATTGTGCTTACATGTAAGAGGAAGCCCACATCTCCCTCTCTATGGCTGGCACGGGCCTCAGCCACATCTGTGTCGAGCATATTGGTAAAGACTCCGGGTCTGTGGCCATAAAGTGTGCAAAAATATGCCGCCATATATCCATAGAGGTCCCAGCGATCTACCGATGTTGGGTTCGCCTCCAGCAGATCTGACAATGACAGACAAAAACAGTGTTGATCATCATTTCCTGTTTTGTAAAAATGTGTGAATGAATCAAGAAAGGAGAAAAATTACTGAGGATCTGGGGAATCTTCTGAGCTGAAAGGGTCTTGCAGGTGATTAGACTGGCTCTTGTTGGCAGTTTTGTCATTTTTGATCTTTTGGTGGCCATCTGGTGAGTGGCCACCTTACGGCTGATGTCTTTTTTTGCCATTTTCATTACCCTGATTAGGTCAATTATTTGACGCTTGCTTAGTCTTGAGGACTCTGCTGGAGTCTGCGAAAAATATTCTAAAAAATCACTGATGTCTTTCAGGTAGAAGGAGATCGTTGTCACCTTCATTGATGATGTGAGGCTACTTCGGCACCACCTGTTATGAGTTAAAAGTACATGAAATGGGTGTCATAATTGGGGAGTGATTATGTAGTCTTTAGTCATCACAACTTGGAATTATCAAAGAAAAACTGGTCTAATTTGATTACCCTCGGACACGCCGCAAGTTATATATAAAGGTCCAGTCTGCCACCTGCTTGTGTCCATGGGCCATGCATAACAGGAATGCCTTGACACGGTTGACAGCTGATGTTGCCTTTTCTGACGCCTTTTTTGTTGAAGCAAGACCCTGACGATAATCAGCATACTCCTCCATGTAGTGTTCTGTGAATAGAAATAAAATAGACTTTTAAGTAACTGCAAGGAACTTACAGGCAATTGCTGGTATGAGGTATGCTATTCCACATTTTCATTTCACTCACCGATGCCCTCAGGCAATTTCATAATTCTCATACTATTTGAATGGCCTCTTCCCCAGGTCCAAGGGCTAAAAGATTTTATGGGGGAACCATACAGGGGAGAACGATGAAAAATAGTTGCTGGAGTGGCAGAAGCTGGCGGAGCAACAGCTGGAATGGCAGAGGCTGGCGGAGCAGCGGCTGGAGTGGCAGAGGCTGAAGGAACAGAGGTTGGCAGAGCAGCGGCTTGAGTGGCAGAGGCTGGAGTGGCAGAGGCTGAAAAAACAGCGGCTTGAGTGGCAGAGGCTGGAGTGGCAGAGGTTGGTGGAGCAGCAGCTGGAGTGACAGAGGCTGAAGGAGCAGAGGCTGAAGTGGCAGAGGCTGAAAAAACAGTGGCTTGAGTGGCAGAGGCTGGAGTGGCAGAGGTTGGAGTGGCAGAGGTTGGTGGAGCAGCAGCTGGAGTGACAGAGGCTGAAGGAGCAGAGGCTGAAGTGGCAGAGGCTGAAGCAGGGACCTGCTCATAACGCTTATCACTCTCATCACTGTAGCGCTAACAGAAAGGTAAAACAAAGAAAAATTAGTCAGCAATTATCAGAAAGTACAGAACCAGACACCCAGAAAAGGAGTAAAAAACTCACAGTTTCAAAGCTCTCAAGCTGAGGCTCTTCTTCATGCCGTACCTTGTCCCTCTGTCCTGGCAGTGGGGCAACAGAGTAAAATTGCTGCAGCCTCCTCTCCAGGAGCCTATTTCTGGCCTTCAGACGTAAAACTTCCTCGGCGAGCATGTCACGCTCCATGGTGACTTGCCTGAGCAGGGCCGTTTTCTGCTTTGATATCTCTCGATACTCATCCAATGTTGTATCTTCTTGCTCGATGATTGGGGCCTCTTGAATGATTTCCTCGTCTATTTCCTCAATATCTAAATTAGACATTACGGGAGGTGTCGGATTTGTCTCTCTCAGCTCCTTCAGCATCTCGACCGCCACCTTACGTTTCAGCTGGCACACTAACTTCCCCTTCTCATCCACATTCAGCTCTCCGTGGCTCCGGTATATGTGCCTGTCCAGTCTCGTCTGCTTGTAGTCGCAGCCAGCGGTTGGACAAGCACATTGCCTGATATTGATCCTGCCAGCTGCCAGTTTGAGGAGGATGGTTCGCTCTTGAAGGTTTTTTATGAGATGGATCACTCTCAGATGTTTTGAGAGTGCCAAAATAGTTTTTTTGCACAATGGACAAACCCTCATTGTAGCTGTGGAAGGGAAGAAGAAATGCTGACTAAAAAAATAAAATTAATTACTCCATTACATTATATAAAAAAATAATTAATACAGACCACTTTGCTTCTGCAAAATATTTTTCAAAACAGTTGGAGCTCAAAAAAGATTGAGAAAAAATAAAAATAAGTAGAAAAGCACTGACAGATGGCATACCTCCATCAAGGCTCCTTCCCTTCCTCATGGATCACCTCCAAAATGTAATGAGTTCATGTGTAGGCCATGAGCCAGTTCTGGTGAAAATTGTATCTAAGTCTATGCAGTAATTTTGGAGTATTCTTGCGAACACACTGTGAGAAGATAAGAGCCATGGTGGAGGTATGCATTCTTAATAATCATAATGGTAAGATAAACATTGACAGCTTTATGTAGTGCTGGCAACTCTTACTCCAAAATGAGGAAATTACTGGCAATATCATGTTGATTTTCTTCAGATTTTTCTCACAATAAGCGCTCTCAAGGCAGGATGAAGCAGACTAACCATGTTCTAAAAGCTCTGTCTGAAACAGTCTGTTTTTAGCCTGGCATTAATAAGCACGTAATCTAATCCATTAATTAGGTTATCTTGCTATGTGTCCCAAGATGACTTACCTGCCAAATGTTTTACACTGGCTGGACACTGGCTAAAATCCATCCATCCATCCATCTTCTACCGCTTTTCCGGAGGTCCGGGTTGCGGAGGCAGCAGTTCAAGCAGAGAAGCCCAGACTTCCCTCTCCCCAGCCACCTGCTCCAGCTCTTCAGAGAGGATACCAAGGCGTTCCCAGACCAGCTGGGAGACATAGTCTTTCCACCGAGTCCTGGGTCTGCCCTGGGGTCTCCTCCCAGTGGGACGTCCCCGAAACACCTCAAGCGGGAGGTGTCCAGGAGGCATCCTAATCAGATGCCCATACCACCTCAACTGACTCCTTTCAATGTGGAGGAGCAGTGGTTCTACTCTGAGCCTCTCCGAGATGACTGAGCTCCTCACCCTATCTCTGAGGGTGAGTCCAGCAATCCTACGGAGAAAGCTCATTTCAGCCGCTTGTATCTGCGATCTCGTTCTTTCAGTCATTACCAAAAGCTTGTGACCATAGGTGACAGTAGGAACATAGATTGACTGGTAAATCTGACATGTTTGCTTGACCCAGGAGACAGACACTGACACAAGTATAGCAGTAGCATGAGGCCTACATATCTCCCGAGAGAACACTCACACGTGATCTGCATTGTTGTTTATGCAAATCCGACGGCGAACGCTGGGACAGCACGTGACGTCATCCATTCAGTAACCAGCAGGCTGCAGACAGAACACCCAGATGCTCTTCTCCTCATCTCAGGCGATTTCAACCATGTTTCACTGTCTCCCATTCTACCCACGTTCACCCAGTATGTCACATGCCACACTAGAGACAATAAAACACTGGATTTATTCTACGCAAACACTAAGGAGGCGTACACCTCATCACAACTACCCCCACTCGGGAGATCGGATCACAACTTGGTTCATCTCCGGCCGGTGTACAAACCCCTAGTGCACAGACAACCTCCGGCCATGCACACTGTGGAGTTATGGTCTGAGGAGACAATGGACACCCTAAAGGGCTGTTTTGAAGCCACCGCCTGGAAGCAGCTCTGCGATCCACATGGTGAGGACATCGATGGCCTCATTCACACCTTCACGGGCTACCTCAGCTTCTGTGTGGACAAATCCGTTCCCACCAAGACCATACGGCGTCACTCAAACAACAAACCCTGGATCAACCCTGAGATAAAAACACTTCTGAGAGAGAAGAAGAGGATCTTCAGGTCGGGGAACAGGGAGATGCTGAAGTCCGTACAGAGGGAGCTGAGGAGAAAGATCAGAGAAGGCAAGGACAGCTTCAGGAAGAAGATGGAGGACAAGCTGCAACAGAGCGACATCAGCGGGGTCTGGAGAAACCTCAAAACCATCTTGGGGCTCCAGAATACCTCCCCCCAGGCCACAGGGGGCAGGGAGTGGGCGAACAACCTGAATCTGTTTTTCAATAGATTTGACCAACCGCCCTCCCCCCTGACTGCACAACAACCACTGCTGCCTCTAAAGAAATCAAGTCCTGCTGCCCACTCCCCACTCTACCAACACCCCCCCACTCCCAACACACAGCCCCCCATCCTGACCCTGACCAGGACCCAGGTGAGGACGGAGCTGAGGAAGATCAAGGCGAGGAAGGCGCCGGGACCGGACGGCATCAGCGCAAAGCTCCTCAAGTCCTGTGCAGACCAGCTGTGTGGGATTGTGACGTATATCTTCAACATGAGCCTGAAACTGGGGAGGGTACCACAGCTGTGGAAAACATCTTGTGTGGTACCTGTACCAAAAACTTCCCACCCCAAAGACCTGAACAGCTACAGACCGGTGGCCTTGACGTCCCACTTGATGAAGACCCTGGAGAGACTGCTCCTTGCTCACCTCCGCCCCCTGGTGGAACCAGCGATGGATCCACTCCAGTTCGCCTACCAGCATGGCATTGGGGTGGAGGATGCGGTGATCTTCCTCCTTCACCGTTCTCTGTCCCACCTGGAGAAGCCCGGGAATATGGTGAGGATCATGTTCTTTGACTTCTCCAGTGCTTTCAACACCATCCAACCGATGATCCTGAAGGACAAGCTGCTGCGCGCAGGGGTGGACCAGCACCTGTCATCATGGATCCTGGACTACCTCACGAACCGGCCTCAGTTTGTGAGAACCCGGGACTGTGTGTCCGACACGATCATCAGTAGCACGGGGGCCCCCCAGGGAACGGTGCTGGCTCCCTTCCTGTTCACTCTTTATACTGCGGACTTCTCACACAACACAACACACTGCCATCTACAGAAGTTCTCTGATGACTCTGCGATCGTTGGCCTCATCTCCAATGGAGATGAAGCTGAGTACAGAGGGCTTATCCAGGACTTCGTGGACTGGTGCCATCGGAACTGCCTCCAGATCAACGCGAGGAAAACTAAGGAGCTGGTGGTGGACTGCCGCAGGCATGGGCAGCCCCTCACAGTACCAGTAAATATACAGGGAACAGACATCGAGATGGTGACATCCTATAAGTACCTGGGTATTCATCTGAACAATAAACTAGACTGGTCACACAATACTGATGCACTCTACAAGAAGGGACAGCGCAGGCTGTTCCTGCTGAGGAGACTCAGGTCTTTTGGTGTACAAGGGGCGCTGCTGAAGTCATTCTATGACACGGTGGTGGCATCAGCCATCACTTTTGGAGTGGTCTGCTGGGGCAGTGGCATTACTGCAGCCGATAGGAAGAGACTGAACAAACTGATTAAGAAAGCTAGCTCTGTCCTGGGGCAGCGCCTTGATCCGATGGAGGAGATAGGAGAGAGAAGGACGGTGGCTAAACTGTCATCTCTGCTGGAGTCCGAGTTCCACCCTATGCAGGACATACTGAATGCACTGAGGAGCTCATTTAGCAGCAGACTACATCATCCCAGGTGCACAACCGAGAGGTTTCGTAGGTCCTTCCTACCAACGGCTGTCAGACTGTACAACCTAAGCAGGGCTGCTCGCAGAGATAGCAAAAAGACGTAACAAACTAATCGTTTTTTGAATGCAAAAGATGCAATAGACTTACACAATGGTCCTCTCCGGCATACAACTAGGAACATACCGGTCGCTATGGAGGGTGAGAATATGTATGGGCACATAATCATACCATGTAGGATAACTAAGTAGACGGTTATGCTGTTTCATTCCATCTAGCAACAATGCTCTGCACTGTGTGTGTTTATATATTTGCATATTTATTCCATCTAGCTACAATGCTCCGTACTGTGGGTGTTTATATATTTATATATCTACATATTATTCCATCTAGCTACATTGCTCCGCACTGTGTGTGTTTATATACTTGCATATTTATTCCACCTAGCTGCAATGCTCCGTACTGTGGGTGTTTATATATTTACATATTTATTCCATCTAGCTACAATGCTCTGCACTGTGTGTTCATATATTCATATATTTATTCCATCCAGCTACAATGCTCTGCACTGTGTGTCTGTGTGTGTGTGTATATATATATATTTTATAGTAATACGTACATATGTTTATTAGCTGCTCTTGCTTGCTTGTTTTTTTTTTTCTTGCCTTCTGATTGTTGCTCTGAGTGTTGCTATCCCTGTGCTGTTGCAATCCTGGAATTTCCCCGTTGTGGGACTAATAAAGGCTTATCTTATCTTATCTTATCTTAAGTAGAGTGATTAGACAATTATTTATTAACCCAGTGAAGTTAGTGTGTGTGTGGATGTGTGGATCAGTGCGATGCTGACAGACAGCTGGAGCAGAGCGAGTCTCGCTGCGACCTGGCAACCCTGGAAACACACAAGCACAAGGGATTAATGCAGCTCGCAACAACGGGGGATTATGATTTGTGCTGCTTACTTGCAGGTGCCGCTGTGAGACTTCTGTCTGCTCCATGACTTGACGTGGCAGGGTCAGCGTGGAGCTTGGCGCTGTGAAGGTGAGGAGGAGATCCGAGGAGGAGGAGGAGAAGCCCCGTTGTCAGGGGAGAGGAGTCTGCCGCCAGGGAGGTCCACCTGTGCATAGGGGAAATTACTTTGACAAGGTAAGGTTTGCTGATGCTTACGGGACGTGGCTTGGTGAAGAGGCTTTGTAGTAGCTCTGGCTTGAAGTCGTGTCCTTGACGCGCTGCGTGGTGAAGATGACAGACGACTCCGTGCAGAGCAGTCAGTGACACCGGCTTTTAAAGCCTGCTGGTTATTGGCGGCAGGTGTGTGCGCAGCTGGAGCTGATGACGGCCCAGCGGCCGCCATGACAGTACTCCCCCCTCTAGAGGTGCCTCCAGGCACCTGTCCTATCCTGCCTGGATGTGCCCAATGGAAATCACGGATGAGCTGCTTGTCAAGGATCAACGCTGGGCGAATCCAGGAGTGGTGCTCAGGGCCGAATCCCTCCCAGTCCACCAAGTACTGAAGACCCCGGCCCCGCCGGCAGACATCCAAGATGGCAGTAACCCCCCAAGCTGGGTGGCCGTCGATCATCTTCTGGGGGGAAGGCGCCGCGGGGGGCGGGCACAGAGGGTCGGAAATGTAGGGCTTGACCTGGGAGACATGAAAGGTAGGGCAGATGCGCATGGAAGGGGGGAGAGCTAGGCGCACAGCCACTGGGTTAACAATATGTGAAATCACATATGGGCCAATGAAACGCTTGGTTAACTTGTGTTTCTTGGCCAGCACACTGATATTCTTTGTAGACAGCCAAACCTGTTGACCCACCTTATAGTCCGGGGCAGGCCTCCTGTGATGGTTGGCCACCTGAATATTGAGTTCCGTGGTCTTGAGGAGGGCTCTGCGGGTGATGGTCCACATCCGACGACAACGCCTGGCATGAGCCTGCACCGAAGGGACAGCCACCTCCTTCTCCTCCTCCGGGAACAGTGGTGGATCATACCCCAAAGATGCCTTGAACGGGGACATCCCAGTCGCTGAAGACACCGTGGCGTTGTGCGCGTACTCGATCAAGAGCAGGAACGTACTCCAAGAAAAGGAACAAGAGGATATGACGCAGCGGAGCGCAGCCTCCAGCTCCTGATTGGCTTGCTCACACTGGCCGTTACTCTGCGGATACATTTATTGCACTGTCCCTGTCAAATAAACTAATCTACTACTACTACTACCCCGACGAGAGACTTGCCGTGGCCTCCAACACCGTGCAAAACGCCTTCCAAACCTGGGAGACAAACTGCGGACCTCGATCCGAGACAATATCCGCAGGGATGCCATGAAGGCGGACCACATGCTGCACCAGGAGATCCGCCATCTCCCGTGCCGAAGGCAGCCCCTGGAGAGGCACAAAATGGGCTGCCTTGGAGAAGCGGTCCACTATAGTCAGGGCTGAGGTGAAGTGATCAGAAGGGGGCAGGCCAGTCACAAAATCCAAAGCCACATGGGACCAAGGGCGGGAAGGAACCAGCAGAGGATAGAGAAGACCTGCGGGGGGTGGGGGAGATGACAATTTCCCGGTGGCGCACTGGACACAGGCCCGGACATAGCTGGTGACGTCCTTCCTCAGCCCTGGCCACCAGAAGGCTCTCTGAAGCAGGTCGACCGTGCGAGCGATTCCTGGATGGCACGCCAACTTAGAAGCATGACCCCACTGGATGACCTCGCTCCCGACCGAAGGGGGGACGAACAAACGGCCCGGGGGACCCCCATCCGGGTCGGGCTCAGTCTCCTGCGCCCTCCTGACTCTGTCCTGGATCTCCCACACAAGGGCACCCACCACACAGGATGAAGGCAGGATGGTCTCCTTCTGATCTCCGACGGTCTCTGCCTCGAACTGCCTGGATAGGGCGTCCGGCTTAGTGTTCTTGCTCCCTGGCTGGTAGGTGATCGTGAAATTAAACCGGCCAAAGAAGTGAGACCAGCGGGCCTGGCGGGAGTTCAGCTGTTTAGCCGTCCGGAGATACTCTAGGTTTTTGTGATCCGTCCAGACGATGAACGGCTGGGCAGCCCCCTCCAGCCAGTGCCTCCATTCCACCAAGGTGAGCTTCACTGCCAGCAGCTCCCTGTCACCAATGCCGTAGTTCCTCTCAGAAGGTGTTGGGCGATGGGAAAAGAAGGCGCACGGCCGGATCACCCCATCCA
>JAJAQF010000401.1:0-20804 GCA_020510985.1 Pholidichthys leucotaenia
TTCCTGCTATTAAATTCTGATAAGACTGAAGTCATTCTTGTTGGTCCAAAAAACTTTAGAAATACCTTTCCAAATCAAATTTCAGTTTGGATGCGGTTACTCTTTCTCTTAATAGCTCTGTGAGGAACCTTGGGATTATTTTTGATCAAGATCTGTCCTTCAATTCACATATTAAATTTGTTTCTAAGACTGCCTTCTATCATTTGCGTAATATTGCCAAGATTAGGAGCATCTTGTCTCAGAGTGATGCTGAGAAACTGATCCATGCTTTTGTTTGCTCGAGATTAGATGATTGTAATACTTTATTATCAGGTTGTCCTAAAACATCTTTAAAAAGTCTTCAGCTGATCCAAAATGCTGCAGCAAGAGTTTTAACAGGTACTAGAAAGAGAGATCATATCTCTCCGGTTCTGGCCTCCGTTCAATGGCTTTCCATAGAGTTTATAATTAAGTTTAAAATCCTTCTTCTTACTTACAAAGCTCTAAACAATCAATCTTTTTATTTAAAAGATCTGATACTACCATATTATCCTAACAGAGCACTATGCTCCCAAAATGCAGGATTACTTGTAATAAGATAAGATAAGATAAGATAAACCTTTATTAGTCCCACAATGGGGAAATTCCAGGATTGCAACAGCACAGGGATAGCAACACTCAGAGCAACAATCAAGAAGACAAGAAAAACAAGAGCAGCGAATATACATATGTACATATAAATATATAATATATAAACACACAGTGTGGAGCATTGTAGCTTGATGGAATAAACAGCATAACCGTCTACTTAGTTATCCTACATAGTATGAATATGTACCCTGTGGTGGACACACATACGGGACCTGTTTTGTGACTCACATTTTAGGTCAGAACAAAGGCAGGAAGCTGCAGGAATCTTGGCTTTGGTATGCAAGGCTTGAGACTGTGGGGGGTTTAATTAAAGGATTAAGGAAGAGATGCATTGGAGACAGTGGAAGTGATATCATGGAGAGAAAATGCATTGTGACTGTCTTTATAATGCAAGGTGGTCTGTGTGACATGTGATCTGTGAAGTGTGAGAGTCCTGATATTTAAGGACGAGAGTTTACTGTGTCATTCTCTTTTATCTGCTTTGAGATGATGGTGTTGTGAATAAAGCTGACTTTGAGAGAGAACTCTGCCTCGTCATTTTCACATCACCACACTGGTGACCCGAGACGTATCATGCAAGAGGAGAATTCCCCCAGGCCAGACGCGTCAGGAGCCCCCAGCCAAGCGAATGCCACTACAGTCCAGTTACTGGACTTCTGGCAGAACAATTCGCGCTCCTGGTTCAACGCGGTTGAGGCGCAGTTCAACCTCCGGGGGATATCGGTAGACGCCATGAAATTCTACCACGTAGTCGCAAAGCTGGACAACAACACGGCCCAGCATGTGGAGAGCCTGATCGACCAGCCGCCGGATAGCGACAAATATGGCACATTGAAGGCTGCACTCATCCAGCAATTCACCCCCTCGGCGGAGGAGCGAGCAGAGAGGCTCCTGGCGCTGACGGAGGGGGAAAACAACATGCCTGCGAGCCTGATGGAGAAGTTGTTGAGGTTGAAAGACTCTGACAACGGTCACTTCATTTTCACCCACCTCTTCCTCAGGACTCTACCGTCGGCAGCAAGAGCGACCCTGGCCAGTTCGCCACTGTTGGCCCTACGGGACTACCGCGCGCTGGGCCAAGAGGCGGAACGGATTGTCAACGCCACCAAGTGGCGCACAGCCACGGCCGCTGCAGCGGAACTCGGCGCGACGACCGGAGACGACAGGGGGCCAGAGGCAGCAGTGCCAGACTCACCAACGACGGCGGCGGCAGGGGCCAGGGAACGTGGACCGGAAGTCCTTTGTTTCTACCATCGCCGCTTCGCAGAGAGGGCACGCAAGTGTGTACTGCCATGCCAGTTTGGGCGTTCGGGAAACGCCAAGACCGGGGGTCGGTAGCAGCTGCGGCCCTCGGGGAAGAGAACAAGCTGCTCTACTTGTCGGACGCACGCTCTGGGAGGCAGTTCCTCGTCGACACAGGCTCCCAGTTGAGTTTCATCACACCTTCCTATGCAGACAGACTGGCTGGTTCCGGAGGTCCCCGGGTGACAGCAGCGAATGGCTTGGAGATTAAGACCTTTGGTGAGAAGACTTTGCTTCTGTCCCTACACGGCCGTACATTTGAGTGGACTTTTGTTGTAGCAGCAGTAAATTTCAATATGTTGGGGGCTGATTTTTTGTGCTCACATGGTTTGTTGGTTGATCTCGCTAACAGGCGCCTGGTTAATGCACTTTCTTTTGATTCTATCCCCTGTACAGCGCGAGTGGCCCCGCCAACAGCACAAGCCAACGTCACAGCAGCAAGTGGTAAGTTCCACACACTGCTCACTCAGTTCCCAGCACTCACAGTCCCCACATTTTCAGCAACAGTCGCTAAACACGGGGTGGAGCATTTTATTACCACTACCGGACCGCCCGTTTTTGCAAAAGCTCGGCGCTGGGACGCAGTTAAACTGGCCATAGCGTGCGAGGAGTTTGCCAACCTGGAGAGGTTGGGCATTATCCGACGTTCAAACAGTCCGTGGGCTTCCCCCCTACACATGGTCCCGAAAGCTGACGGATCATGGCGCCCTTGCGGGGATTTCCACAGGTTAAACAACGCTACAGCGCACGACCGCTACCCAATCCCACATATCCAAGATTTTTCGGTTCATTTGGCAGGGGCGCGCATTTTTTCTAAAATAGACTTGGTCCGCGGTTACCACCAAGTCCTAGTGCACGCTGAGGACATACCCAAAACAGCGGTAATAACTCTGTTTGGCCTATTCGAGTTTTTACGCATGCCATTCGGACTTAAAGGGGCTGCTCAGACGTTCCAGCGCATGATGGACGCGGTGCTTCGCGATCTCCCTTTCGTGTTTGTCTACCTGGACGATATTTTAGTAGCCAGCGCGTCCGAAGACGAACATGAAAAACACCTGGCCACAGTTTTCCGAAGGTTGGGAGATCACGGGCTAATAATCAACCCAGCGAAGTGTCAGTTCGGGGTGGCGCAGATTGATTTTTTGGGACACCGCGTCTCCCCCGAAGGAGCAGTTCCGCTGCCTGACAAAGTGCGCGTGGTGGCAGATTTTCCCCGGCCGCAGACGGTCAGGGCGTTGCAGGAGTTTTTGGGAATGGTGAATTTTTATAACCGTTTTCTCCCCCGCGCGGCGCAACTCATGCAGCTGTTGTATGCTGCACTAAAAAAAAGAAACCCGCGGATAAGGTCGAGTGGTCCCTGGAGCGGGACCAAGCGTTCTCGGAGGTGAAAGCAGCCTTGGCAAAGGCTGCATTGTTGGCACACCCAGACCCAACGGCCCGCATAGCGCTCACCACTGACGCATCAGAGGTGGCCATAGGGGCGGTCGTGGAGCAACATGTAGCTGGGGTTTGGCAGCCCCTCGCCTTTTTCAGCAGGACCTTGCGCGATAGCGAACGTAAATACAGCGTGTTCAACAGGGAGCTGCTCGCTCTCCATTTGGCCATCCGCCACTTTCAGTTCTGGCTAGAAGGACGCTCTTTCACCGCGTTCGTTGACCACAAACCGCTAACATTCGCGATGGCCAAGGTTTCTGGACCGTGGTCAGGCTGGCAGCAGAGACAGCTGGCCGCGATATCAGAGTTTACCACTGATATTCAGCATGTGGTGGGCAAACTGAATGTAGTGGCAGATTGCCTCTCACGCACCGTGGCGGCCCCAGTCAGCGTAGGGGTAGATTATGCAGCCATGGCCGCGGAGCAGGTTAATGACGCGGATGTGCGCGCGCTCCAGTCTGGGCCAACAGGGTTAAGGCTGGAGAACAGGGTGCTGCAAGATGGTATGCCCTCCCTAATCTGCGATGTCTCCACCGGATGGCCGCGTCCAGTAGTACCGGCCACGTGGCGCCGCCGTGTGTTTGACTCGGTTCATTCTTTGGCGCACCCTGGAGTGCGCGCGTCGGTCAAAATGGTGGGAGAGAAATTTGTGTGGCCGAACCTCCGCAAACAAGTTAAAGAGTGGGCAGCAGCCTGCACGGCGTGTCAACGAGCCAAAGTACACAGGCACACGAGGGCTCCTTTGGAGCCGTTTCACTTTCCGGCCAAGAGGTTCGATCACGTTCATGTGGACCTCGTGGGCCCCCTCCCACCGTCACAAGGGTGCACACACCTTCTGACAATGGTGGACCGCACCACGCGCTGGCCTGAAGTGGTCCCGCTGGCATCAACCACGGCCGAGGAGGTGGCGCGCGCATTTTTAACAGCTTGGGTGGCGCGCTTCGGCGTTTCGTCGGACATTACGTCCGACAGAGGCCCTCAATTTGTGTCCGAGCTTTGGTCAACAATGGCCCGCAGACTGGGTGTCACAATTCACCGCACAACCGCGTACAATCCGCAGGCTAACGGGTTAAGCGAACGTTTTCATAGGTCATTGAAAGCGGCTCTCAGAGCGTCACTGACGGATACAAATTGGGTTGACAAGTTACCGTGGGTGTTATTGGGGTTGCGTTCTGCGCCTAAAGAGGATCTAGAAGCCTCCCCAGCGGAGCTCGTGTTTGCGCAGCCACTCCGGCTGCCTGGGGAGTTTCTCCCAGATAACCCTGCGCCAAACGCCTCCCCGTCTCAGCTGTTGCGGAGTAACATAGAATCAAGCACGCTGCCCGGCCCCGCGCACCACAGTTTTCCACGCGTTTTTGTGCCTAAAACTTTAAAGAATGCAGAGTTTGCTTTTGTTAGACACGATGCGCATCGAACCCCACTGCGACCGCCTTATGACGGACCATTCAGAGTGCTAGAAACAGGGGACAAGCACTTTTTGATAGATTTGGGGGGTAGGAAAGAGAAAATTGGCATAAACAGACTCAAACCCGCTTTTGTGGTGGCAAAAGGGTTCCGCGGCGAGGTAGACCACCGCGGGGGGCTTCACAGAGTAATGTTTCCCCAGAACACCCACAGGTGCTGACAAAAGGTTTCCACCCCCAGACGGCAAACCCCCAGGACAGCCCAGCAGAGACATTGAATCCCAGCTACAGCAGATACGGCAGGAGGCTGAAGCCTATACAGAATGTGGACTGATGTGCATTGATACTATCACGGCATGCATGTGGTTATTCTCTTGTTGTTCTGTTTGTCTAAAATGTTGGGGGGGGGGCTTTGTGTGGTGGACACACATACGGGACCTGTTTTGTGACTCACATTTTAGGTCAGAACAAAGGCAGGAAGCTGCAGGAATCTTGGCTTTGGTATGCAAGTGTGTGGTGGACACACATACGGGACCTGTTTTGTGACTCACATTTTAGGTCAGAACAAAGGCAGGAAGCTGCAGGAATCTTGACATTGGTAAGCAAGGCTTGAGACTGTGGGGGGTTTAATTAAAGGATTAAGGAAGGGATGCACTGGAGACAGTGGAAGTGATATCATGGAGAGAAAATGCATTGTGACTGTCTTTATAATGCAAGGTGGTCTGTGTGACGTGATCTGTGAAGTGTGAGAGTCCTGATATTTAAGGACGAGAGTTTACTGTGTCATTCTCTTTTATCTGCTTTGAGATGATGGTGTTGTGAATAAAGCTGACTTTGAGAGAGAACTCTGCCTCGTCATTTTCACATCACCACAACCCATACATATTGTCACCCTCCGTAGCGACCAATATTGTCCTAGTTGTATATAATGGAGGGGACCATTGTGTAAGTCTATTGCGTCTATTGCATTCAATACTATTAGGTCATCACGTTTTTTTGCTATCTCTGCGAGCAGCCCTGCTTAGGTTGTACAGTCTGACAGCCGTAGGTAGGAAGGACCTGCAAAACCTCTCGGTTGCACACCTAGGATGATGTAGTCTGCTGCTAAATGAGCTCCTCAGTGCATTCAGTATGTCCTGCATAGGGTGGGACTCGGACTCCAGCAGAGATGACAGTTTAGCCACCATCCTTCTCTCTCCTATCTCCTCCACTGGGTCAAGGCGCTGCCCCAGGACACAGCTAGCTTTCTTGATAAGTTTGTTCAGTCTCTTCCTATCGGCTGCTGTAATGCCACTGCCCCAGCAGACCACTCCAAAAGTGATGGCTGATGCCACCACTGTGTCGTAGAATGTCTTCAGTAGCGCCCCTTGTACACCAAAAGGCCGGAGTCTCCTCAGTAGGAACAACCTGCACTGTCCCTTCTTGTAGAGTGCGTCGGTACTGTGTGACCAGTCTAGTTTATTGTTCAAATGAACACCCAGGTACTTGTAGGATGTCACCATCTCAATGTCTGTTCCCTGTATGTTTATTGGTGCTGTGAGGGGTTGTCCTTGCCTGCGGCAGTCCACCACCAGCTCCTTAGTTTTCCTCGCATTGATCTGGAGGCAGTTCCGATGGCACCAGTCCACGAAGTCCTGGATAAGTCCTCTGTACTCAGCTTCATCTCCGTTGGAGATGAGGCCGACGATTGCAGAGTCGTCAGAGAACTTCTGTAGATGGCAGTGTGTTGTGTTGTGTGAGAAGTCCGCGGTATAAAGGGTGAACAGGAAGGGAGCCAAAACCGTTCCCTGGGGGGCCCCCATGCTACCGATGATCGTGTTGGACACACAGTCCCGGGTTCTCACGAACTGTGGCCAGTTAGTGAGGTAGTCCAGGATCCATGATGACAGGTGCTGGTCCACCCCTGCGCACAGCAGCTTGTCCTTCAGGATCATCGGTTGGATGGTGTTGAAAGCACTGGAGAAGTCAAAGAACATGATCCTCACCGCATTCCTGGGCTTCTCCAGGTGGGACAGAAAACGGTGAAGGAGGAAGATCACTGCATCCTCCACCCCAATGCCATGCTGGTAAGCGAACTGGAGTGGATCCATCGCTGGTCCCACCAGGGGGCGGAGGTGAGCAAGGAGCAGTCTCTCCAGGGTCTTCATCATGTAGGACGTCAGGGCCACTGGTCTAAGATAAGATAAGATAAGATAAGCCTTTATTAGTCCCACAACGGGGAAATTCCAGGATTGCAACAGCACAGGGATAGCAACACTCAGAGCAACAATCAGAAGGCAAGAAAAAAAGCAAGCAAGCAAGAGCAGCTAATATACATATGTACATATTACTATAAAATATATACAGTATATACACACACACAGACACACAGTGCAGAGCATTGTAGCTGGATGGAATAAATATATGAATATGTAAACACACAGTGCGGAGCAATGTAGCTAGATGGTATAATATGTAGATATATAAACACATAGTGCGGAGCATTGTAGCTAGATGGAATAAATATATAGATATATAAACATAAACACACCCAGTGCGGAGCATTGTAGCTAGATGGAATAAATATGTAAATATATAAACACACACAGTGCAGAGCATTGTTGCTAGATGGGATGAAACAGCACAACCGTCTACTGGTCTGTAGCTGTTCAGGTCTTTGGGGTGTGAAGTCTTTGGTACAGGTACCACACAAGATGATTTCCACAACTGTGGTACCCTCCCCAGCTTCAGGCTCAGGTTGAAGATGAGCTCCACAATCCCACACAGCTGATCTGCACAGGACTTGAGGAGCTTTGCGCTGATGCCGTCCGGTCCCGACGCCTTCCTTGCCTTGATCTTCCTCACCTCTGTCCTCACCTGGGTCTTAGTGAGGGTCATGTTGGGGGGCTGTGTGTTGGGAGTGGGGGGGTGTTGGTGGAGTTTCTCCAGACCCCACCGATGTCGCTATGTTGCAGCTTGTCCTCCATCTTCTTCCTGAAGCTGTCCTTGCCTTCTCTGATCTTCCTCCTCAGCTCCCTCTGTACGGACTTCAGCATCTCCCTGTTCCTGACCTGAAAATCCTCTTCTTTTCTCTCAGAAGTGTTTTTATCTCAGGGTTGATCCAGGGTTTGTTGTTCGAGCAACACCGTATGGTCTTGGTGGGTACGGTGTTGTCCACACAGAAGCTGATGTAGTCCGTGATGGTGTGAGTGAGGCCATCGATGTCCTCACCATGTGGATCGCAGAGCTGCTCCCAGGCAGTGGTTTCAAAACACTACCTAGAATCTCGAAAAGTACAATGGGAGGCAGAGCCTTCAGTTATCAAGCTCCTCTCCTGTGGAACCAGCTGCCAATCTGGATTCGGGAGTCAGACTCGATCTCTGTTTTTAAGAATAGGATTAAAACCTACCTTTTTGATATAGCCTACAATTAGGGAGGGATCATGTGTTTCTGAACCCTCCCTTAGTTATGCTGCTAATAGGTTTAGTCAGCCGGAGGACCTCCAATCATGCACTGGGCCTCACTCCTTTCTTCACTCTCAATGAAATATTTTTTTTTGCTGGTCATTAACATCTGTTTGTTCTCTCCCATAGATTGAGTCCCCATCATGCTGTTTGCTCTCTACATGTCTGTTCTTTTCATCTTCTCTGTCCCCTCACTCCCCAGCCAGTCGCAGCAGATGACTGCCCCTCACTGAGCCTGGGTCTGCTGGAGGTTTCTTCCTGTTAAAAGGGAGTTTTTCCTCTCCACCGTCACCAAGTGCTTGCTCACAGGGGATCGCCTGATTGCTGGGGTCTTTCTGCAACTGTGGGGGTCCCCCCTACAGTTGAAAGTGCTATGAGATGACTGTTGTTGTGAAAAGGTGCAATATAAATAAAGTTGAATTCAATTCAATTCATTATAATGTATAGTCCACATACATGTTTTCCACTCAAGTGGCAGCTAATTTCAGCTCTTCTACTTTTTGTATTTTTTGAATGTTTTGGAGTAGTTCTGGTACTTACTAGTGTTCAAGGTTGTGCCATAGATTGTATAATGAGGGTTCTTTATGGCTCTGACTAGATTCTACATCTGCGCTGAGGTAAATCTGATTATGTTCAACATCCATCCATCCATCCATCTTCTTCTGCTTAATCCTTTTCTGGTTGCGGGGGGGGGGGGGCGGTATTTTAACAAAATGCAGCCGACTTTATTGTGGTGGAGACATTGATATTGTGACCCGTGCTGGCAAAATGAGTCAGAACGCGCACCGTGTCATGAGTACAGGCAACAAGAAGTCATAAATCATGGCTCTTTCTTTGTTTGGTAGCGGCAAAGTCCCAGTTAACTCCCCATGAGTGTCTGGTGAGAGATGAGAGATCTAAAGCTTAGAAATTGTACTTTCTAAAAATTCACATGTTTTAGTGGAAGATGTAACTCCCGACCGATCGAACGCAAGTTTTCGACCTAGCTAAAATATAAACAAATCATCTTTTTCTGGGTCAGTTTTTGCATACTTCCTATAAATTAAATATCATTTTGAAGGTCTTTCAATACAGAATATAGAAATAACGTTACAACAGTTGAAAATTTCCTCAAAGTGACGCATTTTGCCAGCACGGGTCATTTGTTTACAGCGCTAGCATCTTAGCAGCGGTGCTAACTAACGGAGCTACAGTCTACCAGGCCACTTTTTAAGGTCATCGTCCAATCCCTAGATAGTCGTGAGAAATGGTATGATTATGTTACCGTTTTGAGTTGCAAACGGCCGTGTTCCCGCATTTCTGATGCCGAAGTCATTGTTTTTTAACAAGGAAAAGTGTCCAGTTTCCAGCGTGGACTCACTGTATATGACATCACAAAGACATGAAGGCAGGCTTGATGTATATGACATCAGAAAGACACATTTGTCTATGTGCCGTCATATAGGCATCGTGAGTCGTCCTATGATGCCTGAGTCATGGTCTATATGACATCTTAAAGACACATTTGTCTATGTGTCCTACGATGCCTGAGATCATAGGCCATCCTATGATGTCCTATGAAGCGTGACAGACAGACACACAGACAGATACACACACACAGATTTCTTGCTTTTATAGAGTGATAGAGTGAAGACTGATAAAGAAAGAGAAGACCATAAACCAGCAGTTCTGTTGTAATATGCAGGTTTGACCAGGAGGGGGCAGCAGAATTCACATGTTAGCTGACGGACCTTCTCTGACTGAACAGGTTCTGGTTCAGAGTTCTGGTTCAGCTGCACATGAGACCACATTAGACACCAGAACCGCCTACACACAAAACAAAACCAGTGACATCCACTGTCATGGAAATAAGAACAAGCGTTAAAAGGGAAAAAAAATTTGACTCAATAAATTAATTATACTCTGTTTAATACAACCTGATATTTTGGGACAGGGTGGATAACTGCTGTTTCCACAGTGAATCTGATATAAAAATACACATTTTACATCTCACATTGTTTTTTGGAGCTAAAGACCATATAAATGTGATGAAAAGCCGAATGTTGTGGTTTGTGTTGAAGGTCCCAGGTGGACATCAGTGGTTGGACTGTGGATCATTTCAGTGAGGAGCAGACAACCTCTGGTGGTGGAGGACCATCTGGACACAAACACACAGTTCAAAGAAATGGATCTTCACACATTCACTGGATTCACACGTCCATCAGAACTAAACCATTTCATCCTGGAGCCATCAGAGAACAGAGAGGCCGCCATTCTACCCAGAAACGTTGGAATAACAGAAAAGTTGTAAAAGTGAGTGTAGATTTAGTTCAGAAACAGGCGAGTGCTCTGAAGACTGTATATATCAGCCAGTGAGTTGATTCTCCTTTTCTGGCTGGTTTTTGTCATCACTTCATTGCTGAGCCTCCATGACAGTTCAGTTCATCAGAATAACGCCAGACTGCCACAAGGTGTGTGTGTGTGTGTGTGTGTGTGTGTGTGTGCGTGCGTGTGTGTGCGCGCGCGTGCATGTATGTGTGTGTGTGAGATGCAGTGAGAGTGGGTCGTCCAATAACAGGAAGGTTGGCGGTTGGAAACCCCTCCCCCCGTCCATCCTGCCATGGTGTCCTCGTCTTTACCTAGACCTCTGGTCCAGCCTCTATGAGGAGGAGAACAGAAGTTTCCGCACTGAGCCTCGGAGCTCACACAGCTATATATAGCAGTTAACTTAGCCAGCGAGCTAGTTAGCAGCCTGACTGTGGTTTTTAGAGCTCGTCTCTGTTGACTGTAGTCACCCCGTGAGACATCTGTGGTTGCAGCTCCTTCATTGTCCAATATTTTGGCAGTACCAGCTGGGTAGAATTGGCAGCTAATGTTAGCTGGTCCGAGTGGCCACAGCCAATATTTCTGACCGACTCTGAGATCGACCTGCTGACTACAAACTGAAAGAGGAATCCACTAGCCGTGACCATAACTCAACATCCATTCATGTCTGTTTTCTATCTGATCCATCCATCCCTGTTGGACACTCACCTATCCAGCCAGATCATGCACCAATCCTTGACTGCTGTATGCATTTCTATACATTGTTTTAAGCTACTTTACTCTGGCTAATTGTACTCTGGTGCAGACACCTCCTCCATCAGCAGCAGCTAGCTGCCATTAGCACTCCTTCAGGGCTGTGTCTGTGCTCATTACACACACTATGCTATAGCCCACTCAAACGTCATGCCCCTATTTCCAATAACACTTTATTTGGCCTTTTACACTAAGCCAGCACATTAGTTAGCTTAGGCTGTGTTTGCTACCAGAGCTATGAGCTAACCAGCTAACATTAGCTGCTAATGCTGTCGTCAGCCACATAGATCAGCAGTGATGAAGGAGGGAGGATGGGCCAACTGGACCTCATCAGTATTTCAAGTAAAGCCCACCAAAAACAGCCCATTGTGAGAAGGGTGCTTTCAACTGGGTGTAAAATGGAACTTCAATAATTAAATCCTGTGATATTTTAAACATCGCATTGACCAGCATTCAGCTTGTTGTCTGAGAGCAGCCTTTAGTCAAAAGAGATAACATTCATCAGTATCAGTGGCTGATATTTATCTGGCAGGACCTGGTGGTGTGGCACTGATTTTGTCCTGAAATGGACATCAGTAGCTGTCTTCTTCTTCCTGCTGCTCCCTTCAGGGGTCTCCACAGTGGATCATCTGTCTCCATCTCACCCAATCCCTTCATCTTCCTCTGGAACACCAACCCTCTCCATGTCCTCCTTCACTACATCCATGAATCTTCTCTGTGGTCTTCCTCTTTTCCTCCTGCCTGGCAGCTCCATCTTCAACATCCTTTGTCCAACATCTCCACTGTCCCTCCTCTGCACATGTCCAAACCATCTCAGCCTTGACTCTCTTACTTTGTCTCCAAACAAACCAACCTGAACTGTCCCTCTGATACACTCATTTCTGATCCTGTCCCTCCCAATGAGAATCTTACCATTTTCAACTCTGCCACCTCCAGCGCCGCCTCTTGTTTTTTTGTCAGCGCCACCGTCTCCAAACCATACATCATACCAGGTCTCACTACAGTCTTTTAAATATTTCCTTTCACTCTAGCTGCTATCCTTCTGTCACAAATCACCGACCCCACCCTGCCTGCACTCTCTTCTTCAACTCTCTTGTGCACTGTCCACTCTCTCATTTGAATTTTTGAGATTCATATTTTAGTGGGTCAATATAGAGCAGAGTATTCTTGGTTAAAACTGTAAGGGCACCTCTGTCCCTGGTCGGTCTGATGGTTATCTGTCCATATCTGACGTTGTCTGTCCTCACTGATGTGTAAACTGCAGCTAGATCATGGTCTGCAAAACAAGATGCAAAACATGATGCAGTTCTTTAAAGTAGTGCACTATGTCTAATGGAAACCTTTGGAGTTGGTGACTGTCTCAGTGTTAAACCACAGCTTTATCACACAAAGTGGTCTAACTTTTTTCCTGTGATGCAAACAAACAAACTGACCACAAAGAATGGGTATTTCTCAGAAACAGAAAGGTGGATGACCACAAAGGTGATGGCTTGTCTCGACAATTTCCACCGCAGACAAGAAAACAAGCTCGCTCTCACACCACCCAAACTATCACACCACAATGTACCAAGAATTGTCACCATCTCGACAGCACAGACGTAAAACAACAGTAGGAGGAGGGGTCTCTGTGGTTTTACATATGTGAATAAAAAAAGAATTAAATCAGTCTGTGTGACTCAATTTCCCACACAAAATAGTCCCAAATACATGCACTAGATCATGTTTGTTTCATTAGAACTGCACCAAGCAGCTATTTATGGAAACGATTTGAATTAGGGATGGGCATAATTAACCGATTAACCGATAATTGATCATTAAGAATTTCACCGAGGAAGTTCATTTTCGTCGACAAACCGTTTTTTTTTTTTTAAACAATCCAAATGTAGGTTATTAGGCCTAGTGCACGGCCGTCCTCAAACAATGCAATGCATTTAACTGTGCCACTGGCAAAATTTGGGCACCAGGGGGCAACATTACACCATCGCCGTACCCTGGCGTACCTCAGTTGATACATGCGAGCTTCCGTAGGGCAATCGCCAAATCATGAAGAGGTTGCGGCGAAATGTTGCGTGGGACCATTTTAATTTAAAAAATGACCAGGTGTACTGCAATCACTGCAATGCAGCATACAAAAGAAAAAAGTAAAAGAAAGAAATATATGTTCCGTTATGTGTCCTGTATGTGTCTCCCGCTATTGTCTGGCTCGCAACTTGAAGCCTCCCTCGTTTGCGCAATGCGCATGTGTTCACGTTTTACTGCAAACTTGTCTTGTTAATAAATTCATCCTCGAAGAAAAACACATTTTTTTATTATTATTCTCAATACATAAGAGTACAGTGATCCCTCACTTATCGCGTCACCCATAAATAATACGTACGTTCATTCTCTCACGCTCTCTCTCATATGATACGTGTGTGTGTGTGTAAGTGTACATACATACGTAGATGTAAATAAAGTGTACATAAATATGTTTTTAGAACTCTTTTATTCTTATAACAAGATACGTAACTCAAGATAAAGATGATTTACTGCACAGGTTAATGACAGCTTTACTGCTCCTCAGGTGCTAGAGGCACAGGATCGTCGAGGGAAGCTGCAGGAGGCGGCGTAGTGGCTCGACGGGAAGACTATTTCGCACAAAATGGCACAAGAGAACAACAAAAAGTTCCACGCGGTTAGACTAAGCAACACGAGCGATAAACAGCAATGAATGCGGTCTTCGTTTGCTGGGTGGCCGCTCGGCAGGGAGAGAAGCTGGGTAAAATGTCTCGGCCAATCAGCTTGCGGGGTGAAACATCTTGGCCAATCAGCTTGCGAGATTCCCGAGCCGAGCCAACACGAGAACAGCGAACAGAGAGCTGGATTTGAGTTGTGCGGCTCTCCATGTTGATACCTGATGTTCTAATGTAGTCTACCTGCCTTGTTACCTGCCTAAAAATGTTAATGATTAACTGATTATTAATCATTAATTCTCCCGACGATCGGTGAAGAAAATTTCACCGAATGCCCATCCCTAATTTGAATATCAATTAGTTTGGGACCTTGAGGTGTACAGTTTACTGGTTTCTACTATATACAGCCATACACTGTATATACATCACATATATACTGTTTGAAAAATGTGAGCATGTGAACGATTAACGAGAGGTGGTAATCAGTGAGCAGCAGTATGGTTTCGTGCTAAGAAAGAGTACTACAGATGCAATGTTTGCTCTAAGAGTGCTGATGGAGAAGTATAGAGAAGGTCAGAAGGAGTTGCACTGTCTTTGTGGATCTAGAGAAAGCAGATGATAGGGTGGTACTGTATGAGAAATTCAGGAGTGGCAGAGAAGTATATGAGGGTGGTGCAGTACTATGAGGTATGTGGACAATGAGATGTTGGTGGGGTGTGCTGTAGGAGTGATGGATGGACTCAAGGTGGGGGTGGGATTACATAAGGGATCGGATGAGGTCAGACAGGAATCTCTGTGGATCATGATGTTTACAGACGACATTGTGATCAGTAGTGAGAGTAGGGAACAAGTGGAAGAGAACCTACAGAGCTGGAGGCATGCTCTGGAGAGAAGAGGACTGAAACTCGGTAGAAGGAAGACAGAATACATGAGTGTGAATGAGAGGAAGGCAGGTGTAATGGTGAAGATGCAAGGAGTAGAGGTAGTGAAGATAGATGAGCTTAAATACCTGGTGACAACCATCCAAAACAATGGAAAATGTACAACAGAGGTGCAGAAGAGAGTGTAGGCAGGGTGGAGTGGATGGAGATGAGTGTCAGGGTGATTTGTGACAGAAGGGTAGCAGCTAGAGTGAAAGGGAAAATTTACAAGACGGTAGTCAGAGCTGCTATGATGTATGGTTTGGAGACAGTGGCACTGACAAAAAGACAGGAGGTTGAGCTGGAGGTGGCAGAGTTGAAGATGCTAAGATTCTCATGGGGAGTGACTAGGAGGGACAAGATTAGAAATGAGTGTACCAGAGGGACAGCTCAAGTTGAGCAGTTTGGAGACAAAGTAAAAGAATCAAGGCTGAGATGGTTTGGACATGTGCAGAGGAGAGATAGTGGAGATACTGGACAAAAGATGTTGAAGATGGAGCTGCCATGCAGGAGGAAAATGGGAAGACCACAGAGAAGATTCATGGATGTAGTGAAGAAGGACATGGAGAGGGTGGGTGTTACAGAGGAAGATGAAGGAATAGGGTGAGATGGAGGCAGATGATCTGCTGTGGAGACCCCTGAAGAGGGCAACAGGAAGAAGAAGAAGAAGAAGAAGAAGAAGAAGAAGAAGAAGAAGAAGAAGAAGAAGAAGAAGAAGAAGAGGAAGAAGAAGAAGAAACTTTACCTCTGGGCTTTGATCTTCCTTGTTTGTTTTGGATAACTATCTGTCCATAACTGACGTCATGCATCCTCACTCCCAAGTAGACTGGACCTGGGTCAGTCTCTGAAAAAAAAAACAAAACAAAAACACAGACATCAGGACAGATAGTACAGATGCTTCTGTTACTGCTGTAGTTATTATTATACTCTGAAGGAAACTTGGGCTGTTGAATATTTTGTTTCAGAGGCAAAGATTGGGTTACAGATGATGCCAGAAGTTTATGCTGCAGCACAATTTCAGAATATACCATTTCAGAATAAACCATTTCACTGTACAATAACTCACTCTGATGTTGAATTCTGGTCATAACTATGCTGCCATGCAGCACCTTATCAGAATCAGAATCAGAATCAGATTTATTGCCATTGTTCATGTAGTACACAAACTAGGAATTTGTCTCGGTGCAATGCTGCAACATTAAACATGATAAAAAAAATAAACTATACATGCAATAAAGTGTAGAATAAGAGTGAGTAATACTAGTCAGCAGTTTAAATATATTAGCGAGCAGCAGATAATGTGGAGAACCATATAGTGCAGTCGGTAATGCAGGAAGAAAACAGTGATGATTGACATGAGTCTGGTTGAGCTGCTGTACATAGTGCACGAGAGTCAATAAGTCACTTAGTGTTCAGCAGTCTGATGGCAGAGGGGAAGAAGCTGTTCATGTGACGGGAGGTTTTAGTCTGGATGGACCGAAGTCTTCTACCTGAGGGGAGAAGGGCAAACAGTACGTGACCAGGGTGTGAAGGATCGGCTATGATCCGGCCAGCACGCCTCCGGGTCCTGGAGATGTACAGATCCTGGAGAGATGGGAGCTTGCAGCCGATGCTGCACCTTACAGTCTAATTGGGACCTCACATTTCACCCTGTGCCTTATAGCCCTTCTTTGTACAGTTAGTATGATCCATATATCTATACAGGTCAACATCAATCCACCTTTGGTGGTAGTCTATGATGCATGTAAGAAAACTTACACACAGTTATTTATTTATTTATTTTTTTTGATTTTATATACTTTATTGATCCCCAGAGGGGAAATTGAGGGCATCCACCTGGATGGATGAAGCAGCCACGGTACGGCGCTATCCCTTAACCATTCACACACACATTCATACCTAGGACTACTTTAGAGTCTCCAATTAACCTAACCTGCATGTTTTTGGCATGTGGGAGGAAACCGGAGAAATCCCGGAGTAGACCCACGCAGATACGGGGAGAACATGCAAACTCCACACAGATCACTGTTGGTCAGGGGCTGGGATCGAACCAGGGATCCCATGGCCAAGGATGAGTTGCTGTGCTGTGCAGTGCTAACCACTGCTCCACCGCACCACCCAATTACTTATTTACACAACTTACACATTTACATGACTGCAGACAAATGCGAGCTTCTTGCTCAAAACATACTCATGTTTAACCACAGAGGTAGGAGCTGTTGGGGGCTACTCACCGCCCAGACAACAGGTAATCAGGGCTCCATATGAGAAGTCACCATGGCATTTCTTCCCACCGCGGGACAGGAAACCAACCCACAGGGGAGGAGACTGAAGGCTGTGCCAGCTATGGTAGGGTCAGTTTATTTGCGCAAAAAAATCTATCCATATATATTATCCATATAGGCCACAGTTTGTGAGAACCCAGGATTGTGCGTCCGACACTATCATCTACAGTATGGGGGCCCCCCAGGGAACAGTTCTGGCTCTCTTCCTGTTCACGCTTAATACTGTGGACTTTTCACACAACACACCACACTGCCTTCTACAGAAGTTCTCTGACGACTCTGTGATTGTCGGCCTCATCTCTGATGGAGATGATGCAGAGTACAGAGGTCTTATCCAGGACTTCGTGGACTGGTGCCATCGGAACTGCCTCCAGGAAAACTAAGGAACTGGTGGTGGAGTGCCACAGACAAGGACAACCCCTCATAGCGCCAATAAACATCCAGAGAACAGACATTGAGATGGTGACATCCTACAAGTACCTGGGTGTTCATTTGAACAATAAACTGGACTGGTCACACAATACCGACACACTCTACAAGAAGGGACAGCACAGGCTGTCCCTACTGAGGAGGCTCAGGTCTTCTGATGTTCAAGGGGCGCTCCTGAAGACCTTCTACGATTCGGTGGTCGCATTAGCCGTCACATTTGGAGTGGTCTGCTGGGGCAACGGCATCACGGCAGCCGACAGGAAGAGACTGAATGGACTGATCAAAAAAGCTAGCTCTGTCCTGGGAAGTGCCTCAACCCAGTGGAGTAGAAAGGAGAGAAGAGAATGGTGGCTAAGATGTCATCTCTGCTGGAGTCCAAGTCCCACCCCATGCAGGACACATTGAACACAGTGAGGAGCTCATTTAGCAGTAGGCTATACCATCCTAGGTGCGCGGCCAAGAGGTTTCGCAGGTCTTTCCTACCTACAGCTGTTAGACTTTATAACCTAACCAGGTCTGCTTGTAGAAGTCGTATTGAATGCACAAAACATAAGAAACTTGCACAATAATGATCCCCTCTATTATACAACTAGGACAACATCAATCACTACAGAGGGTGACAACTAGGCTGATTCAAATACGAAAGATACTGTATGGGTACATATTCATACTATGTGGCGTAACTGAATAGACTGTTAGGCTGTTTATTCCATCTAGCTACAATGGTCCGCACTGTGTATATTTCTGTGTACATATGTATATTCACTGCTCTTATTATCTTATCTTCTGAATTACTGCTCTGAGTATTGCTATCCCTGTGCTGTTGCAATCCTGGAATTTCCCCATCGTGGGACTAATAAAGGCTTATCTTATATTAATAAAATGAGTAACACGAGTAATGCATCTGATCAAATTTCAGCAACTGTACGGTAACGCATTACTGAATTTTTAAACAGTAATTTCGTTACACAGCACGTTACTGCAAAAGTAGTGGCGTTACAGTTACTTCCAACACGTTACTACCACCACTTGCCTATCTCTCTATCTGTCTGTCTGTCTGTCTGTCTGTTGTGTTGTACCTCGTCTCTGGTGCAACACGGTGATGATAAAAATAGGCAGGAGGCTGGATGTTGTTTTATATTCTTTGTCTGGGCGCTGGGAGAAAATATACAACAGTGACCTGCAGCTTCTATAACAACATGGAAGTGGTGCCATAATCACAACGGAGTCCAGCTGGGCATTCTGGGTATTGTAGTCTTTACACCACATCCCCCCCTTTCAGCTATTCAGTCTCGTTTTTGTAAAAGCCAAAACACTTTTCTTTGCTTTTCCTTTTAGATCAACATTAACTTTAAATTCCTTAGCACTTAAACTGCTGGCCTTGCTCTAAAACAGATTATCAACACATTACTCTGCAATAATGACCAGTATATGAATGCACTCTAATAATCTAACGAGTTATTATTCTACTTCAACAGAAATGATGCACAGTACGGGTATGTAAGCATGTAAGGATGGGTGGTTTCACAACTCGTCCAGTCCTTGTAGTCAGCTTTGGTTGTGTTCCTGCAGCTTGTGGTGTACCAAGATGGCGTCTGTGTTACCCTGGGTGTAGTGGGGGGTGACGGCCCACCTTTCCAGTTCCACCATTACTCGGGGTATAAAGGGCAAGGGTGGAAAAGACTCCCTTTCTTTCTCCATCGACCATCTGTCTGTACGGAGGGCTTGTATTGGTATTGTGGTTCATAATAAAGTTACGTTTGACTGCACCTCCAGCCTGTTTACTGGAGTTCGAGTTATGGACATAACAGCCATTTGCACCTTCTTGTATGACCAGCTCTCTGCTGTCACCATCACCCATAGTATCTGTCGATTCTGGTGATTGTTCTTGTTGTTCCACCTCACTGTCTACATCTGCGGCCTCCTCTCGGTTCTCCTTGTGCTGTGCTGTTCCATCTGGTCTCACATGTCTTCTGTTTCTCCTGTAGCGTGCTCCAGCTGGTGTGATGATGTCATAGGATCTTGATTCATCTCGGAGTCTCACAACTGTCGCTGGTTGCCATCCTTCTGCTGTCTCCATGCAAACCCTCTCACCCCCTTGAAACGGGAGAAAGTGGTGATGCATGTCACGTGCCGAGCCGACTTGGCTTTCCCTGGCTCGGCCTCGATCTCTTTGTGGGGTTGGCTTTACTGGGTATGTGTATTATAATGTATTCTGGTGCATTTTCCATGTCCCTAGCCACTGTCTGACTGGCAGCTGTTAGTCAGCATTTGTCATCTCCTGTCTCTCATGCTGCTGACAGGCTGCTGGCTCAGCCACAACCCCCCCGCACTCTCCTTCTGGGTCATCAGCTGCTTCCAGTCCCCGGTAATTATCTGTTCGTGCCTCGCCCAGGTGTTTCCTATTTGTCACGCCAGCGGCGTCTGTATTAAAGGAGCACTTCGCGAGACAGATGCCATTGGATTATTGTATGAGTCGGATGACTGTGCTTCATCATCGTACCATCACATCATTAAAGGACTGTCTGTGCTCGCCTGGATTTCGCTGTGACAACTCGGTCTGCCCCCCTCCCCCACTGTGAGTAACTGCCTGTGTGCTGTTCCGCTGCTGTTCCTCTCCAGTGTGTGTGTGTAGGGCGACCTTGAGAATTCTATGTGCATCCGAGCTGTCTGTGTCTGTTTGTTTTGTATTACTAAACGTGTGTGTGGTGGAACCCAGCGATTAAATCCTCATCCTTTTTCTCCTCCTCCGTGCGCTGTTGGAGAGGCGCACAGGGAGCTCATGACAATGCAGTTTTATCAGAGCACCTTTTTGGTTGAGCTTGCCTGCTGTCCAGGTCCTGTCGTGCATTGGTGGGGACCACTGGTCTGAGAGCAGCTTTGCTCACAGGCAGATTGGACCTGTGAGCAGATTGGACTGCAGAACTCTGTTCATGAGCAGCTGTGCAGGGGAATAGTTCATACCTGTGATCGGCGTGTTACCAAGGTGCCGTGTGGGGGTCCATACCAGTCTTGTCAGCAGTTTTCAGCATATTTTCACCGTCTGAATGGTCCTCTCAGCCATTCTATTTGACTGGGGAAATGCTGGACTTCAATGCGTGACTTTGAAGCCCCACTCTTTTGCGAACTTCTTAATTTCTGCACTTGCAAACAGTACAAAGGGTTCTCTAGACGCCTTGATGTGCAACATGCAACTGCTTAAGTCCCTCAGCTCTGCATCCTCTAGGAA